>JBBBDQ010000513.1:4190000-4275000 GCA_037127315.1 Ascarosepion bandense | reverse complement strand
TTATTCCCTGTTTAGGATGTGGTTTCCGGCTTTCTCTTTTCCAATCTTTTCACTTTTCTTTTTCGTTTTTTTTTTTTTTCAATTGGAGTAGATAGACTAAACTATCGCCCGGTTCACACTCCACCCATGTCTATTGAACAGGTGTAGAGGCTCATCCCTTGTTCCCTGTTTAGGATGTGGTTTCCGGCTTTCTCTTTTCCAATCTTTTCACTTTTCTTTTTCGTTTTTTTTTTTTCAATTGGAGTAGATAGACTAAACTATCGCCCGGTTCACACTCCACCCATGTCTATTGAACAGGTGTAGAGGCTCATCCCTTGTTCCCTGTTTAGGATGTGGTTTCCGGCTTTCTCTTTTCTAATCTATTTACTCTTACGCAGCCCCCTGCACACCAATGGCCTTACCACCTTGCTCGGGGTGATATGATTAAAAAAGGTAAATATCATATCATGAATATAATACCATTATTATAGATTATTTTTTGTCATGTGCAAAAGATTTGGAAATCAGGCTAAAAGAAATGAAAATATTCTAAATATTATTTTAATTCTTTTTCTAAAGAAATTAGTGTGTGTGCATTTTTCCCCATTAAATTTGACACAATTACCTCACCTTTAATTCATGGTTCCCTTCAGCCACATGCCTTGACCTAAAACCATGTAATTTAATCATAATCTATGGAGTATATATAATTAACAGACCTAAAAGAGTATACCACTAGCAAAATTTGTTTATATAGTTTAACCATAGTGTCTCCAGCTACAGGTGTCTTAAAAATTTATGTTATGGAATAAATAAGATACCCCAGGTAACACAAATGATCTAGGCAAGAGGCAAGTGTCCAAGTTCTGGTAGTCTTCATAAGAGCACTATTTAAGTTGGTTGAGACATATATTATAACTCTTAGTAACAAGCTATAACAGTGACAATCAAAACTTATAAAGTGTAGGAAAAATACCTTTTTTTTGTTTTTGTTTGCTACAACATACATAGCAGTGATGACAAGAAATAAGTTATTGGAACTCCAGAAACAACAACTAAAGTTAATTAAGTAATTCGAAAGAAAATAGAAAATTCTTCAATTTCTTTCACTGCTGATGTGGTGGCAAATACCATAGATGAATTTATGTACAATTCAGATGATGCAGCAACTGGGAAGATAAAACAAAAAAAGACCAAACTTTTGTTGAGGAAGTAAGAACTGGTAGAACATGAAAAATACCCCAATTTTGGTAGAACATAAAAAATACCCCAATTGTGTACTACCAAGAAAACCAGGAGAAATTTTATTTGAAGAAAAGAAAAAGAAAACAGCAAATATTCTGCCTAAAATTTTTAGTGAGAAAAGTTTGTTATTTAATACATATTGGAAGTGGTATGAATTTGACGAAAAAAGATGGTTTTGTCACATATACTGAAATTGTTAACAAGTAGTGTGAAAGATTCAAATAAAACAAGCTCACACTGGATATGTTTAAATATTAATTTTCATTGAAAGGTTAACAGCAAAAAAAATGCAGGAATATGTACTAGAATCCTAACAAAATTGGAACAGAATCAAAAACTAAGACTACAAGAAATCTCAAACAAATGTCAGCGAATCCTAAATCTAGGATATGATATGAAGAAAATTGAAGAAAAAGAATGCCCAGATATACAAGTCAAAGAAAAATTAATCCATGCTTCAGATGTGGAAGGTTACATCTCAGAGATGACTGTCCCTTTAAGAATTTAAAGTGCTACAAATGTGGAAAAGTAGGACATAAAAAGTCACAGTGTAAGATTAAAGCAAGGCAAAGTTCTCACAGAAAAAATTTCATACAATGTTGAAACAGAAAGAATAATCATAGAAAACAAAAAAAAAATTTGTGTATGTGAAAATCAATGTGAATCTAAAAATTCAACTCGACACTGGTAGTGATATCACAATAATCAATAAAATCACAAGGAATGCAAACAGAAAACTGATATTAAAAAGAATTTCAAAAACCCCACATGGCGTGTTGGGTGAGAAATTATTTTTTATTGGTGAAAGATTGGTTTATTCTATGGCAAATCAACCCTTTATGGGTCATTTAATGCTGACACATTAGTTGCTGTAGTATGATGGGTGGAAGTTAAATGTTACTTATGATTCAGAGGAACTTTTTTGACTATATCTTGTTATATAGTTTTGTCTCTCTTAGGAATCTGAGAATATTTTTAGGGTCAACCTTGTTGAAAATATCCCTTAGATTATTTTCTTGGTAGCGTTTTAGTCAAATCTGTTCAAGATCTATGCAACTTGTCAGTATATGGTGTACTGTGTAGGGTTCTTGGCATGGTGTGAAGATTGGTACTTCTCTTTTCAGTAAGTATGAGTGGGTGATATAGGCGTGTCCTATTTGGAGTTTAGCCATTACTCCTTCTTCTCTTCTTTGTAAAAGTCTTCTAGAACAACCAGCCAGTAATCAACTACAATAGAAGTTGAATATAACTGACCAAAAAACCACCAGGGCAAATTGGTAGGTGGTTTAAATAATAATCTGGGAGATTCCATTCTGTTACAGGCAAGTCCATTCTATAAGTATTGATTGGCTGATAATTTCAGTGTGTATATTGAGCTCCATAAATATTGAGCACAATATCCACACTGAAATTATCAGCCAATTTGAATTCTACATTCTTGACATCCTTTGATTGGTTTCTTTTTTTTTTCTATAGTTTGTGTCAATTGGTGTAGTTTATTGTCAGTACAGGAGTTCCATGACTCCTGCCAATTTTTAAGGGTATATGTATTTATTTTTGGTTTTAAATCCCTATAAGGGATTTTTCTGTAGTGGAGTTTAGTTGTAATGACTATTTTTACTGCTTTATCGGCTTTTTCATTCATGCGGATATCGATATGGCTTGGGATCCAACAGAAGATTATGTCTTTATTCTTTGTTAGTAGTAGTTTTGTAATCAGGGGATCTGTCATTTTTTTTTTCTTTCAGTGATATAAGCACTGATATAGAGTCTGTGAGTAGGATATATTTTTGGTATTCATTGGATGCTATAATATTTAGTCCCAAGTCAATGGCAGATATTTCTGCAATGTACACAGAAGCCCCATCTGGGTATTGGTCAAAGGACTTGCAGCCTTTTACAAGTGTGTAAATGCCAAGGCTTAGGTGTTAAAAAATACAACAATCTTATTCAGCACTGACTGGATGGAATTATTTGAGTTAATAGATTTGCTTAAAAATATTAGTGGACAAGTGACCAGTTAAAAAAAAAAAAAAACAATCTAAAAATTTAAAGGAAGATTTGAAAAAATGTTTTCTGGGCGTTCTGTTCGATAAGTTGAGTGTTCCAAAGTCAAAGCAAAATTTCAAGTTAAAAAACAATTTAGGCTAGTATTTAAATAGAAACATAATATACTGTAAACAGTATACTATCAAGTCAATAGACTACCAAAAAGAGTAACTGGAAAAATTGACCAATCAGAATAAGATGTACCAGCAATGTATGTAAAGAAAAAATAAAATTTGTGTTCATGCTGATTTTTTGACAGGACTAAACAAACGTTTAGAATCACATAACTACCCATTACTTAAGCATCTCGATGAGGTGTAATATTTACCAAGCTTGTCTCATTACATTTAGTGAGTACAATTCTCACTGGGTGCCCTATAGTTTTGCCCTTGTGCCACATCTAAGCTGCACTTGGTAATGGGTAGTTATGGTGATCTACTAAGTCCAGAGGAAATTTTTGCAAAATTAAATGGAGAAAAAAATCTTTTTCAAAGCTGGATCTTTCTGAGGAATATTTGCAAATATAAAATGAGGAATGTTCAGAGTTAATAACAGTAAATACAAGTTAAAGAAGAATGTAAAAGAAAGAAAGACAGAAAGAAGGAAAGAAAGAAAAATAAAAAAAAGAACACAAAAGGCATTGGAATCAGTTAAAGAAAAAAATTACTGAAGAAATGCCAACAAGAAACGAAGAACCAATGCAAGTTCTGTATGATATCTTTGACACACCAAAATCACAAGAATTTGTTGATCATACAAGTATGAGTACCATAAAAATGAAATGTATGAAAAAACAAATGGTTGATCCAAAACAAAGAATTACAAATGGCAAACTCACCAGAAAGAGGTGGGGGTAAATACTAACAAATAAAATATTTAAAAGAATTAAAAACTCAAAATGGGGCAGGGAGTGGATGTTGTGGAGTAAAAAAGACACCCCTGGTAAAGCAAATGTGCAAGGCAAGATGCCTTATATAAAGAACTCAAAGGGATTCAGCATCAGAGTTCCAAGAGAGTTTCGTTAGTGTCAGACTAAAACAGAAGGATGTAGATGGATGGATAGATAGATAGATAATTTCCCTCTCCACCAAAATGATATTAGGTTGTTACAAAAATAATGGCCGTTTTCAGAAACGTAATTTTATTTTGGAAAAATTAACTGTAGAAATGTTGAAATTGATCAAAATATAAGCATCTACACACCTCTGCATTAATCGAGATTATTTATTCCTCATTGATAAAAAGTTATTCGCTGTGAGCAATGAAAACTTTGAAAGCTGATTCTATCTCTGGTTTGGACCTAAAAGTTTTACCATATAAAAATGAAAACAACTCTTGTAAAAATTCATTATTCATCAATTTCCCCCCACCCAGAATATGGTATCTTAAAATTATATTATTTATAAAATCTATTAAAAGTTTATCTGAATTAAAAATGTTGTAGTTTTAATAAATTTTTGATTTTACTATTCAGAGCAGATTTTCTGAAAAATGGTCACATAATTATAGAAACAATTCCATAATTTACATTCCCCAAGGAATCCTGTATTAAAAAAGAAAAAAATTAATTGGGATACATAAAGAGTTTCGTGAAGTTTAATGCAATTAATTGGAGGTGGGGAAAAGATGTAAAAAAATAAAATATTTTTACAAAGATTCTCCAAAAATAATAATCCCATAAATAACTTCCGTTATTTGTAAATAACTCCTGAAAGTTTCATTAACATCAGACAATTAGTTGATTTTTTGCAAGAATTTCCAAATTAATATGTCTTTTAAAACCAAAAAACAACTTGTATGATATTACATTTGCCATCATTGTAACATTACATAAATATGGGGTGGATCACTGACAAAAAAAAAAAAAAAAAAAAAAATCAACCAAAATTTTGAACATGTTAATGATTTTAAATTTTTTTTTAAAATAATGACAAAATTTTGATCTTTCCTCTGAATAATAACAAACATTTTGATGATAAAATGTTGTTTCCATGAAGTTTGAGCCCTTTTATCATTATGCTACACCTTTTGGGTAAATGAATAGAGGTACCCGTGTTATATATCGCCGTATGACGACAAAACAACAAACACGCATATATAAAAATATAAGGTTATATTTTTATTAATGACGACGAACTGTGTGGAATAGAGAACGGAAAGGGTGAGGGCGCATATAGAATGGCTGACGGGAGTGTAGTCTGCCTGTGTTGTCTCTCTCTGCTTCCACCGGCCGTTCTCTGCTACTGGCGAATCCGTGTGTTGAGGTCTTTATATAGTCCTCTAGAACCGGGACTTTCCTTCCGGTTTTTTTGCCTCACCCACGCACGCCCACGTAATTCTAAGAGGCACCTGATCTGTTTGCCTCTGTAGCCATTTCCGCCGCTGTCGGAAATAAGGTCAAAATGACATCCGCTCCGGCTTCGACAGGATGTATTTCACAAACACCTGTCTTGTCGCTTCGCCGCCCCCTTCACCGACGGAAAACACCATCGCTTGCATCACTTCCTCGGGTGGGGCCAGATTGTTATATTACACCCGCACTATACTGAAGCATATATAGAATCAACACTTTGTGGGTTATTTAAAGCCAAAATATATTTGGGATTGTAAGAATAATTCTTTTTTATGAATGAATATTACATTAAAAATGTTTTTGTTTTTTTTGTTTTTATTTTTGAGAATAACAATTATTTTTCAAAATACAAGTCTGAGCTCAAGGAAGAAGAAATATATTCATATCTTTCCCCAAGGATATTGACACATAAGTGAATTTTTTTTTTTAATTTATTTGTTTGAACATTATTTCTTTTTTTAATCGATACTCTTATTTGAGTAGACATTCTGTTTTTAATGTTGAACCTTCCATAAGTGAATGTAAAAAACCTGACTGGAATTGGAACTTGAATCTTTAATTTCTCATCGCAAGCCACTACCCATAACACCACTCACAGAGTGGTCTGATACAGATCTGAATGTGACAGTATTTATACCAAAAACTCCTAATAAAAACATGAACAATGAGCAGGTAAATTATCATGATGACTGTGACAGTCAAACAGGCTGAATTAATGCTGTCCCATCACCACTCTTGATAGCATCTCTTCATGCATGTGTAGTAAGTCCACTGATTGCTTTCTACGTTACATCAAGATCATACAATTTGAAATTATGAAATTTTCAAAATGGAACAAAGAAGCATACCACTGTACTTACAGCTTGAGCTAACCTAATCTGAAATAATTAACGTTAGGAAAAGCTGTCAGAAGTTAAATCTTGACTTTAAGTTAGATTTGACTGATTGACTCTTTTGTTTTGTTTTTTATGGCTTATCAAGTTATACTGATTTGTGGATTATTTAAATTCAAAACATTAGTTTCTAAGATTAGTTCTTTCTAAATGAATATTGCCTTAATTTTTTGAGAATCATAATAATTCTTCTTGTTCCTTCCTTAGTTACACAGTTCCTCCATCTATTACGCCACTGAAAAAAGATAACACACTTACTCTCTACACGAGCTTTTCCTTCCCCACTATCTTTTTATAATCTATAAACACGACTCTCCTCAGCCTTTCTTTCACCTTTGCCAAACGGAAGGGTAGTAAAGAGTGAGAGAGTAGGAGGAGAGAGCCTACAGCATTACTGTAGCAGTAGCAGCTTAAGCTGGTGGTTGTAGCAGTAATTGTGTGTGTATATGTGTGTGCACTGTAGAATTGTGTGTAAATGTGTATGTGTACTGCAAATTTCTGGCCTCTACACTCTTGGCCATTACTCAGTTGGTCTTTTCTACTTACAATGGACACAGGAGCCATGATTTTTCAGTAATAAAAAAAAAATTTACTGTTTCAAAATCTCTCATAAAATAGCGTACAGTATTTTGGTTATGGTCTGTGCATAGGCCACTTAATATAAGATTACAGTAAAGTAGCTTCTATGGACATTACTTTTATAGATATTTTAATAAAATTACACTGTTTTATCATTATTTTATTATCCAATACCTTTATGTTTGAAGATGTTACTATCATTTGTAGTATGACAAAGTAAAATTTTTCCAGAAAATCATAATTATCCTTCCGTGGAAATTCCACGGGTTCCACTAGTAACAATTATTTTTCCAGATACAAGACAGTATTTAGCCCATAACTAGGGGAAAAAGAGATAGCTTTCTCAAGTAAATGTAATGAACCTGAATAGAATTTAAACTCAACTGAATTCTCATGTCAAGCTACTATCCATCATACCACCTGTACAATTGCAATTAATTTTACTATTGAAATCATGTAAAATTTTCATCGGTGCAATTTTTATGTTTAGTTGTACTGATAGCTCAAATACAATAAAATCTTTTTTACATGAATAGGCACACCTGAAAAGAAGGGGGCATCTAATATGTCTGTGCATTTATTTTTTTATATTCTTGTAGTGCTATAAAACTTATTTGCCCTTGTCAGTCAGTTAAGTGTTACACGCAAAACATGCTAGGGTGATCATGTATTGAAAGAGACATGACTGACTGGGCAGAAGATTATCCCACAGTAGGTTGCCATTACTTTCTGTGGTAGACTGGTTGCCCACCAAGACTATAGAACCCAATCTGTCCTATTATTTGACTCATAGCTACAGAGGGAAGAAATGTATTACATTATTAAGTAAATATTAGTGGGGGATCAGTTTATTACTTCATAACAATAGAAAATCGAACCCCCACTTTATGCCCAATAGAAGCCTTAATCATGTCTCCAACTATTATATTTAGTCAGTCAGTTAAGTGCCTTACGTGATACACACTTTGAGCAATCATGTCTCAAAAGAGACTGACTGGGCAGAAGATTATCCCGCAGTAGGTTGCCATTGCTTTCTGCGATAGACTGGTTGCCAGCCAAGGCTATAGAACCCAATCTGTCCTGTTATTTAACCCATAACTGGAAGAAAGAGACTGATTAATACCTTTCCCAAAAGTATTTGATTGTAAGTGAATGCAATGAATTCAACTAGAATTTGAACTCAGCTCCCCAATTTATCGTTCCGAGTCGATATACACTGCACCACAACACACATTTGCCCTTGACCCAGCTATAATTCATATAAATGCCAAAGAGGTAAGAAATGTGACAGTCTGGCTAGAGATGCAAAATGTAAGTCACCTCACCAGTTGCTGCCCATCCCTTATCACGCCTACCGCATTTTCTCACCTTTTATGCATCACTGACACAATGTACAATCAAGTCAGCATACAATTAAGACCTTAATTCACTTCTCTTTCCCATATCTAATAATATGTATCTGGTTCAATGCATGAACAAACTATTTTCTAATTCTTGTTTCTGTAAATATAAAGTGTTTTCTCTCGAATGTTATACACATCCTTATTTCTATTCACGCATATGTGAGCATGTGTGCAGATGATTCATAGAAATATCAAAGTTGCCACTTCACTGATTGATATTCAGCACTCTGCAGAGTTTCATAAACTAAGATATATTTTATAATCATTCAGTCCACTCATCAGGAGATATCAGCAATGGACTGTGAATTTTCTCAAGTTAAAAAATAATTTATGAACTTTTTATTAGTGTCGGGTTGAGTTTTTTCCCTTTGTATGTCTGTGTGCGCATGTATATGTGTAGTTAAATGTTATTGTATCATAGAGTAATACCTTTGTTCGAATAATCAGGTAAATTTATCTCTGCTAGCCATTCTAATACCATTAAATATGGTGTATATAATGAGTACACACACGCACTAATTACTCACACTTGATTTAAAATAACACCACTGACTATTGATTGACTGACAAAATTGGTATATACAAGCAAAATAGACCTATTCAAAATTCAATTACAAAGGCTTGCACTATTCTCTGGATAAAGAAAGCCAGTCAAATGAAAAGGTTTTTGACACCGAAGATTCAATTGTAGGTAATCGAGTGGAGTGAGAATGCTGCTACTCTTTCCTTCATCTGGTAACTCTATACTCTTAGGAAGCTTATCTATACTAGCTTTCTTTAAGTGGGCTTCAGATAATGTAGATATGACCTCTCAAAATTGATTTACTGTCAAGTGCTCAATACTTACCATTTTCGAAAAAAAAAAAAAAAAAAAGAAAAAAAACAGACTCAAACTTAAAGATTTTTCTTTTCATTTCTGCCTTCATATTTTGAGGAGAAAGATAACACGTTGATATTTTGTAGCCAGGGGACCTGACAGCTTTCTCCCCTGATAGCTCTGTGGGTTTTAGAACAAACTAGCAGTGTAGCCTGGCGTTGCTCAGGTGTAATGAAAGCTTTAAAACTAATCCATGGTCCTGGAGCTCAGACTCTTTGGATGTTGACACAAAAGATTCAAAAGCAATAGTTGTTTCCAGTCAAAGCGAAACCGTAGATTGAAAGAAAAATGAATGGATTAAGTCAAATTTTGATTTCCAGTATCGATGTCAAATAAGTTTTCTGTCACAAAATGAATTTTGAAGGCTAAATGAGTCTTCTTAGTAAATAGTTGAAAGTAAAAACCACAATTATACCTACCTAGAGCCAAACCTAAAGCAAAAAACTAAAATAAAAGGGCTGAAAACCTGGTTTTGATCAAACCTGATAGGATATCGGGGTATTGATTTCTAATATCGGAGTCAAATAAGTCATCCAAGGATAAATTAACCTAAGTAAGTCCATGAAAACTTATCGTACCCATCGGGAGTAAAACTGGAGAAATTGAGCCATATTGATGGCTGAATATCAGTTTTTGATCAGATTCGATAGAATATAGAGGGGTATCAATTTCCGATATCAGGGAAAATGAGTTGTCTAAGAAGATCTATTAATGTTTGAAACTAAAAACTATAATTTTACCAAGTTAGAGCAAATTCTGCAGCAAGAACCACGATAAAAGGGCTGAAATCCTGATCTTGATTAGACCTGATCAGATATCGGGTGGAAATTGAAAAATATAGGTAGCCCATGACCTGATCGGAAGCCTAAAGAATATTTGTGTGAATTTTGGTGAGAATCAGATAAATATTGTGGATTTGTATAAAGACATACAGACAGACACACACAAACATCTTGCCTTTTATATATAGAGATTTTTTTTTTTAATTCTCCAGCAGTAGCAGTGGAGGCAATAAGAATAGATACAGGGAAAAAGAGACAGGAGAAAGCAGCGGATAACATATTTGAAGGACCTGATCAGGAGGATGACGGAACAAGTGTTGCATGGTGTAACAGGAAAAGGCGTGCTAAGAGCTACCAGGGATAGGGAGATGTGGAAAGCCATGACCACCTACGTCCTGAAAGGACAGGGCACATAGAATATATATGCCAACTGTTTATAAGAAATTATGATGTGGGCATAAAATGGGGGATCAATTCTATATTATACTATATATATAAACTGATCCCTCATTTTGTAGCCATGCTAGTTTCTATACATTTATATTGTAGATTTATGGGCTTGAGCAAGTGGATGACAGAACGGGGGTTACATGGTGTAACAGGAGGTGTGCTAAGAGCCATCAGGGATAGGGAGATGTGGAAAGCCATGATCGCCTAGGTCCTGAAAGGACAAGGCACATAGAAGAAGTATTAACTGATATAACAGCCTTGTTTGAAGTTTTCTCATTATTACTAATTTTGACGGTTTTTTTCTTTCTTATTTTTGTTCCCTGTTTATACTTTTGAGTAGAAGTGTTATTGGTCTCAAATCTTCTGAATAAATCTTAGATGAGACATAATTCGGCTTGTTCCTCTAATAGTAAATTAGTACATGCATTATTCCTTGTTATTACCTCAGATAAATAATGGACCATTCTATTTTGATTGCAAGAAAAAAAAAAAGAATAAGATATCTGAAACAAAAAAAACAAGAGGGCCAACACCAAGAAGGAAGTAGCGCTATTCTGGCACAAGAGAGTGGCTGCTGGAAAACCTTATATCTGACAACAGGACTCTGCACAATGCCACAAAAGCAGGAGAACCCAGTCATGATTGTCAGATAATTTCTGCAACCACATCAGCCCTTACACCTGGCCACCTCACTCCACAGACTGCAAGGACCTTGATTATTATATGTGGGGGCACAGCTGAGCACCATCTGTGAGAAGAAGAGCACCATGATGCATTTCACTCTTCCAGAAATTTGGAAATGGTATGCTGTACTGCTCGGCATTCATGCTGGAAGCACCAATACAAACATTTCAGTATTCGGTATTAAACTCCTTGTAACAGCAAAGATGAACTGAAGGCAAAGGATTATAGCGGCATTTACCAACTTATACAAGGAGACATTTCAGAAGAATGGCAGAATATTCCAAACTTGTCTGGAGGCTATGGTCAAAGCCAATGTCAATTTTATTGAATAAATTTACTCTTTAGTCTTTCAAGATATTTTTGTTTAATTTTGGTAAATATATCTGTTAAAACGAGATGTCAGTATTATTTTCATTTTTGTGTAATTTAGACGACAATTTATCCATCGCACCCTGCAGAGCATTTATAGATATAGACATTGAGGACATAGGAATCAGTACTGCATGGTTTAAGCCAATGGCAATTTTATTGAATAAATTCACTCTTTAGTCTTTCAAGATATTTTTGTGTAATTTTGGTAAATATATCTGTTAAAATGAGATTTTTTTCATCATTTCACCCCAAACAAGGTGAGAGAGCCACTATTGCACAGGAAGTAACAATGAGAGAAAACACTGAGTACGAGAAGTATTGAAGAAAGGATAAAAAGATGAATGGGATTCAAGGTAGAAGATGGCAATTGATGTTGCATTTAAATTTTTGCAGATTGTAGCTATCAGCTCTTTTTAATCATTTCACTCAAAACTAAGCAAGACCACTACTAGTGCCCAGGGGGATACAGTGTGAGAAAAGACTGGATACAGTGGGTATTGAAGAAAGGATAAAAGATGGCAATTGATGTTGCATTTAAATCTTTAGAGATTGCAGCTATCAGGGAAGGAAGTAAATGGATAAAAGTTCCACATTAGGGAAGTGCAAGAAAAGAAAATGTTGGAGTAAAAGTAGCAGTTACATTTAACTACTTTAACAGTAAAAGGGTGGGACCTAGATGCCAATCTAGTAGCACAATTCATATGGTTGGGGCACCAGAGAAAAAAGCTTGTCAGAGCAGTTGCTATGAAAATATTTGTAGAAAAGTCAGAGGTAAGCTATGTCACGGTGAGAAAGTGACTGAAGTCGCGATGCCAAGTCATGACCAATAACATTGCAGATCTTTCTTTGGATTTTGTCAAAAACCTCAAGATGAATAGCCAGAGCACCCAACCAGATATGGCAACAGTGTTCAATGCATGGATGAATGGTAGATTTATAAATGTGCAAGATGAATAACAAAAGCACCCAACCAAATATAGCAACAGTATCCAATGCAAGGATGAATGATAGATTTATAAATGTGCAATATGGATTCTGACGACAACCTCAAGATGAATAGCAGAAGCACCCAACCAGATATGACAACAGTATTCAATGCATGGACGAATGGTAGATTTATAAATGTGCAATATGGATTCTGACGAGAACCTCAAGATGAATAGCAGAAGCACCCGACCAGATATGACAACAGTATTCAATGCATGGATGAATGGTAGATTTATAAATGTGCAATATGGATTCTGACAACAACCTCAAGATGAATAGCAGAAGCACCCGACCAGATATGACAACAGTATTCAATGCATGGACGAATGGTAGATTTATAAATGTGCAATATGGATTCTGACGAGAACCTCAAGATGAATAGCAGAAGCACCCAACCAGATATGACAACAGTATTCAATGCATAGATGAATGGTAGATTTATAAATGTGCAATATGGATTCTGACGACAACCTCAAGATGAATAGCAGAAGCACCCAACCAGATATGACAACAGTATTCAATGCATGGACGAATGGTAGATTTATAAATGTGTAATATGGATTCTGACGAGAACCTCAAGATGAATAGCAGAAGCACCCGACCAGATATGACAACAGTATTCAATGCATAGACGAATGGTAGATTTATAAATGTGTAATATGGATTCTGACGAGAACCTCAAGATGAATAGCAGAAGCACCCGACCAGATATGACAACAGTATTCAATGCATAGACGAATGGTAGATTTATAAATGTGCAATATGGATTCTGACGACAACCTCAAGATGAATAGCAGAAGCACCCAACCAGATATGACAACAGTATTCAATGCATGGACGAATGGTAGATTTATAAATGTGCAATATGGATTCTGACGAGAACCTCAAGATGAATAGCAGAAGCACCCAACCAGATATGACAACAGTATTCAATGCATGGACGAATGGTAGATTTATAAATGTGCAATATGGATTCTGACGACAACCTCAAGATGAATAGCAGAAGCACCCAACCAGATATGACAACAGTATTCAATGCATGGACGAATGGTAGATTTATAAATGTGCAATATGGATTCTGACGAGAACCTCAAGATGAATAGCAGAAGCACCCGACCAGATATGACAACAGTATTCAATGCATAGACGAATGGTAGATTTATAAATGTGCAATATGGATTCTGACGACAACCTCAAGATGAATAGCAGAAGCACCCAACCAGATATGACAACAGTATTCAATGCATGGACGAATGGTAGATTTATAAATGTGCAATATGGATTCTGACGAGAACCTCAAGATGAATAGCAGAAGCACCCGACCAGATATGACAACAGTATTCAATGCATAGACGAATGGTAGATTTATAAATGTGTAATATGGATTCTGACGAGAACCTCAAGATGAATAGCAGAAGCACCCGGCCAGATATGACAACAGTATTCAATGCATGGACGAATGGTAGATTTATAAATGTGCAATATGGATTCTGACGACAACCTCAAGATGAATAGCAGAAGCACCCAACCAGATATGACAACAGTATTCAATGCATGGACGAATGGTAGATTTATAAATGTGCAATATGGATTCTGATGAGAACCTCAAGATGAATAGCAGAAGCACCCAACCAGATATGACAACAGTATTCAATGCATAGACGAATGGTAGATTTATAAATGTGTAATATGGATTCTGACGAGAACCTCAAGATGAATAGCAGAAGCACCCGACCAGATATGACAACAGTATTCAATGCATAGATGAATGGTTGATTTATAAATGTGCAAGATGAATTCTGAGGGAAAAAACTTCCTGGCTCGATACAGTGAAACCTTCCTAGCAGTAAATGCACCTATAGATTTGATGTAGTTATTCCACTTCAGGTCAATTGTAAAAGTGAAGTCAAGGAGGTGCAGTGTGTTGCTCTCCAGGAGACATTAAAATTTACAAGCCATTTCCTGCACCAGTTAACCACTGGTTTTTATTTTTGCTTAATTCAGACAACAATTTATCCATCTTACCCTGTATTATTCAGTTATAAACACAAATTTACATTTGCCTTACTTTCTCGATATATTATTCAGTTAAAAATACAAATTTATTTTTGCCTTAATTTAGCTATATCATTATATTATTCACTTATGTAATTATATAGCAGGTGGATATTCACAACCTCATGACCTTACTACCCACAGTCTGCATAATGTTTTAAGATCTTTATGCAATGATGGAAAGGTTGTAAGTAATTGTTTCTTGGTGTCGAATGAATTTCATTTTTTCTCCATGAACATATATTTGTAACCAGTTGATATTGTAACACATAATTTCTTGTAACTTGATCTCTGACACAAGTCTTACACTGCGCCATGAGGACATTCAACTCATCTAATCAGATGTCACTCAGTTAACCCTCATATTTGATACAGTATGAAAACAAGCCTTGAAAGAAATATTTTCCTGAAAAATTTTTTAAGAGAAATATTTTATAAATTTCAAATGAAAGCAGTACTGACTGCTCAGTCAATGAATACCAAATGTTTCCTTATAGGGAAATACCAAATGTTTCCTTATAGGGAAATACTGTATCAAATATGATACGAATGGCCCTAGAGGGTTAAGTGCTATATGTGATACACACTTTGGGCGAAAGAGACATGACTGACTGTGCAGATTTTCCCCACAGTAAATTGCCATTACTTTCTGTGCTAAACTGGTTGCTAACGAAGGCTACAGAAGACAATCTGTACTACTAATTAACCCATAGCTGGAGGGAAGAGATGAATTATTACCTTTCCCACGGGTACTTGTACATCCAGATGTGCATTGTGGTGCAGTGGGTATCACCTTGGAACAAGAAACCTAAGAACAGAGTTCAAATTCTAGTTGAATTCGTTGCCTTCACTTACCCACAAATATCCTAATCTCACAGGTGACTTAGTAAGCACAACTTTCACTAAATGTCTAAGTGTAGTCCAATGTTGAAGTTGGTTTCATCTACAAGGTGGTGCCAAAATGTTCTCAGCCAAACCACAAAAGGGAAAGGATTTAAAACACAAAAAATAAGAAGATAATCTATTTCTCTAACTATTGATGTGTAATCTGTAATAAATAAGCTACCACTATTAGATAAACAGTGAGCAAGCTCCATAATTTTTGTATATCTGGTCTGTACCGATCATTCAATACTTGTCTATATTTTTGAGATGGGTTATTTACATTGTTCAGACTGTTGTTCTCATCTTTATTGTCATATTCATGATATTTCGGGTATTGTACACTCCGACCATCTTCAGGTAACTGGAATTTTGAACTGAACCCTTTATTTTGATCACTGGATTAGACTGTTCTTGTTCCATGAATCATGCCACTTCCAGATGTCTTAGTTAACACAACCCCGTAAGTTTTTTTTTTTGTTTTTTTTTAAACACTACTGTCATCAGGTATTGAACTCAAAACTAATTGGGTCAAGTCACTGGATCCAACCAATGATTTTATCCACTGGGCCATGGGTCCTTGAGAAAAATTGAATCACCTGAAGAAGGTCAAAGTGTAAAGATGAAAACAACAGTCGGAAAATGTAAATAAGGGTTCAAGCTGCTAACTACATTCACAAACTCTTATACCTTGGCTAACAAATATTTGTTGAACTCCTGTTACAAAAAATGAGCCCACCTTTTTCCATAAGAGTTTCTCTTTGTTCAGAGGAAAAAAAGATTAATTTGTCTCTGAAACCTATGTTGGATAATTTCATGGGTTAAACAATTTAATTATCTGGTCAGATTTTGGAAAAGCCCAATTTTTACCAAATGCTGACTTGTGGTCTAGTGTCAAAGCTGTTCTTATCTACAAAGTGGTATTGAAAAGTTTTCACTCAAATCAAGAAAGGGAAGAGATTAAAAGAAAAAAAAAATATTATTTTGTGTTTTTTAGAAAGCAGTTTGGGGAAAAAAAATTTTTCCACACATCTTCATATTGGTTTTCAGTTTTGTTTGTTTAAATCTTTTGGCAAAAATAAACTAAGAAAAAGCAACCCTGGGTGAAATTCATGCAATTAATAGGCAACAAAAGGAAAGAAAATTAGTCTCAACTCGGTAAGATTAAAGTGGGTTGACTGATAAAGTACTTGATGATACACCAATTAAAACAAAACTAACAGCAGAATGGTGACAAAATAGTATTAGATAAAAAACAAATAACAAATCCTGAAAATAATGAAAATTTGACGGTAGACAATGCACAACCTAGAGCAAGAATAACCATGAACCAAGTACTAATCAACACTTGGCTGGTTATCTCAAGCCAAAACATGTTTTAAATTGTAGAAGGTCACATCCATATCTAAGTACTGATCGAGATTGACACTGCTCAACCTAGAACAAGAATAACCATGAAGTACTAATCAATCTTTTATTAGTTATTTAAAGCCAAAGCATGTTTTGGATTGCAGGAGGTCACTTCCACATCTAAGTACTGATCGAGATTGACACTGCTCAACCTAGAGCAAGAATAATCATAAACTAAGTATTAATCCACCCCTTTGTTGGCTATTTAAATCTGAAACAAGTTTCAAATTGTAAGTCGCTAACAGTATCCGATGTTTCCATGCACTCCGCAATCTAGGTCATGTTTTTCGTTCATTAACTTTGGTCCTCAAACAAGAACCACTGTTTTCAGAATGAACTGACCATCACTGGTCATTATCTGGAATGCTAGTCTTGTCTAAGAAAAACCTTTTAATTTACTTTATACTGGCATTTTTAGAAATTGTTTAATTGAATTAATGCTGTCTTAATATAAAATACAATGAAAATCTAACAGAAAGATAAATAAATACATGAGTGATACTGGATAGTTTACTTAGACTTGTTTTTACCAAGGAACTGGCATCATCTGTAAAAAGGACCTTATTTCAGATGCAGTGAGAGTGCCATGATCTTTCAGTTCCTCATTTGATAATACGCAACTAGACTAAATCAGTTGAGCCAGTTTTTACTAAATTAGTAGTGAGGCTATGAGAAGCATAGACACTGAAAAAAAAAAAAAATTGATGTAGGGTTAGATCTTGAAGTTTATCACAATGTGTTTAGTAAAATAAAGGAAGGTAAAGAAGTTGTTGGATATTACCTATTCATTATTCATTAATATTACTTTATATCAGAACACAAACACACACACATATATATATATATATATATATTTAAACACACACTCCAACATACTACACGCTAAAACACATCCACACACACACACATAAATATTTCACACACATTTCAACACACTATACACTAAAACACACACACACATACATATATGTTTCACACACTATACACCGGAACACATACACACACATATCTATATACACACAGACACATGATACCGAGAGAAAAAAAAAATATATATATATATATATATAAAATGAATGCAAAAGAAAAAAAGATAAAATAAAATAAGATACAAGAAGTATACACACATAAACACACATGCAAGAACACACAATACAGGATGGAAAAAAAAAATTGTAGCAATAAACGTGCCCCAATTAAAGCAGATAGATGTAATACCAAGTCATAAAATGACGCCCACTACCACTCTGGCAAGGCATACTTATATAAACCATAAATTAAAACAGACATATCAACTATCAACCACACACACACACACATATATATATATATATATATATATATATATATACATACACACCACAAACAAACACACACATACATGCTCTAACACACATTTACACACACACACACTCACTACAATTAACGACAGCAATAGCAGCAAAGGATGACCATTTATTGAAAGGCATGGTTCACGGACCAATGCGAAAACAAGCTCTCTTACTATTCTGAACATGAGATTTTGATCTCAAAATATTAATGAATAATAAATAGGTAATACCTAACAACTTCTTTATCTTACTTTATTTTACTAAACGCATTGTGATAGTCTTCAAGACCTAGCCATACAATTAATATACACAATGCAAATTATAAAAAAAATATTGATGTTGAAATTCGTCAAATTCTAATGTTTATAATGACAATTACAGAAAAAAAGCAAAAACAAAAATCAAGCATTCAGCTGTTTAGTATGAATTATGTTTTGTTGGGATAATGTAAACTTCGTTGTTCAAGTGAAAGAATTATTTTTTTGACACTGGCAGATATTCATGTCAGTAAAAAAAAATGTTGAAAATTATCATTACGGAAAACAATTTTTTTTTTAATTTACATTCTTTGAACTGTTGTCCTTATCTGTATTGCCATATTTACGTTTTGGCTATTGTACCCACCGGCCTTCTTCAGGTAATCGGAATTTCAAACAGAACCCTTTATTTTGATCACTGGGTATATTGTTCTTGTTCCATGGAGTAGAAAGGTTCAATTATAATAGATATTGATATATTGAAAGAATTTCTTTTCAGCTTAACTACAAGAATTCTTTCAGATAGCTGAAAATATCCCAGAAAGCATTTCTTCAGGCTTTGATCCAGTATCAATCTAACTTCTTTTTCATTTCTTTCTCTACTTGTATATACAATCCTGTGACTGTCATTGACAAAATCTCCATTGTTTGGCCACCTAGTTTCAGATACACCTAAAATACTGATATTTATTCCACTCATTTTCAGTTTTATATTTTCTAATTGGCCACAGTTGTATATTCCAAGAATTATTTTTTGTTTGATGCAAACAGCCACGGGATAAAGGTCCAGTGACAAGCATCGCTCATGTCGCTCCTTCTAAGGAATTTTATCCCCTTTAAACTCGTTATGCTAACAGTTGCTGGATGATGGTCATACATGTTGTGCATTTTGTTCCTACCAAGCTAAGAGTTAATTCCCATAAGCTTGACCTTCTTCACATAGTTAGGTTTCAGATTTTAATTGATAATAAAAAATTATATTTCTTGGAATTAATAGCAGAGTGGTTTCATGTTGCCTTCTCCACAAAAAGCTTTTTGTGACACTTTCTCTAATTAGCTGACCGTTGACTCATCGGGAATTTGTCTATATTTCTGAGATGAGATATTGTAATTATTTACACTATTTATATTATTTGGACTGTTTATCTCATCTTATCATATTCACAACATTTCAGCCATTGTATGCCCCTATCTTCTTCAGATGATTGGAATTTTGAACTGAACCCTTTATTCCATTCACTAGGGTAGATTGTTCTAATTACATGAGTCATGCCTCTTCCAGATGTTTCAGTATCAGTTATTTCCCTTTTTAACTCAACAGTCTAAATATAGGATGTGCGTTGTGGTCCAGAGGATATTGGCTTGGAACGAAAAATCGGAGAGCTGAGTTCGAATTCCAGTTGAATCATTGCATTCACTTACGTGCAAATACCCTTGGGAAAGGTATTAATCCATCTCTTCCCTCCAGTTATGGGTTAAACAACAGGACAAATTGGGTTCCATAGCCTTGGCCGGCAACCAGTCTACCGCAGAAAGCAATGGCAACCTACTGCGGGATAATCTTCTGCCCAGTCAGTCATGTCTCTTTCGAGACATGATGCGGTTTCCAATCTTTTCAATCTTTTCTTTTTTTATTTTTTTTTCAATTGGAGTAGATAGACTAAACTATCACCCGGTTCACACTCCACCCACGTCTATTGAACAGGTGAAGAGGCTCATCCCTTGTTCCCTGTTTAGGATGTAGTTTCCGGCTTTCTCTTTTCCATTCTTTTTACCCTTACGTAGCCCCCTGCGCATCAGTGGCATTATCGCCTTGCTTGGGGTGATATGATTAAAAAAAAAAAAAAAAAAATATATATATATATATATATATATACTTTCACAACTTCTGCTCCGATGAACTTAGCTCACTGGTACCCCATATATATAAATTTACTCAAGCAACAAGATTAGCAACTAGGTCCCATCCTTTTACTGTGAAACCAATAAATTGTAAACGCAAATTCTACTCCAGCAGCCTTTTTTCTTGCACTTCCCGCTAGTGGAATTCCCTTCCGCTTACTTGCTTCCCCGACAGCTACAATCTCCAAGAATTTAAATGTAAAGTCAATAGTCATCTCCTATCTCACTAAGCTGCATCCCCCCTCTCTCATATGCTTCTTTCACCGTCCACTCCATTCTCGTCAGTATTCTCATCCTTCTCTTACCCACTTCCTGACATCCCCTATAAACTGTCACTTTCTCATAAATTTCCTTCTATGTAACCCCTTGCAAAACAGTGGCAGTAAAATGCCTTGCTTGGGGTGATATGATTATAAAAAAAAAATGTCTATAGTATTATAAAGTGGAGGATCAATTCTACATTACAATTAATATAAACTGATCCCTCACTTTATGGTTAGAGTCATCCTTTTCTGGCCCACTTCCTGACACCCCCTATAAACTGTCACTCTTTCTCATAAATGTCCTCCTATATAACCCCCTGCAAAACAGTGGCAGTAAAATGCCCTGCTTGGGGCAATATCATTATAAAAAAAAGAACAAGCAGCTACACAGAAATTCTGACAAACCAGAAATATTAAAAACCAAAGTCGAAATTGCACTGACTAAATTGTAAAGAAACAAACAAAAAAAAAGAAACAAAAATGGCAGGGCTAAACAGAATTGTAATAGAGACGCTGGCAGCCTTAGACAATTTTGGCATGAACAAGATTACAGAAATATTAAATGAAATCTACAACAGTGGTGATATACCAGAAGGCCTAAAGAGATTTATTTTCATAACCAGGCATAAACTAATGTGAACTCCACAAAATAATCAGCTTAATGAGCCACATAAAACTCATTGCCCAAATTCTGATGAATAGAGTATGCGGTAGAATCAGGCAAGAACAGTGCGGGTTCTTCAAAGACACAGTAACAAGGAACACGATATTTATGCTCAGAATGTTATCAGTTCGAAAAATACAAATGCAGAAGGATGTGTACGTGTTTTACAGACTACGAAAAGACATTCAACAAATTACACCACAAAGATCTGTTAGAGCTTCTCATTAACGTTGGTATAGTCGGCAAAGACATTAGAATAATCAAGAATTTATAATGGCAGCAAACCACCTGAATACAGACAGGAAAAGAAGTCATCAAGTCCGCAAAATGAGAAAGAGGTATAAGACAAGGATGTGTTTTCGCGCCAGATTTATTTTACCTACTCAGCAAAGCAATTCTGAGAAAACTAGAAATCCTGCCAACAAAAGTCTGTAAAAATCTGTGTGCCAACACTAAGTTCAGTTGCAAATCTGTTGTGAACAGTCCAGCAGACAATGTTGTAACAGAAACGTAAACAGAAATCCAATCTTCCCCTCACTATTGCAGAAATGCACTTTAGCTCATCAAGCTCCAAAAATACCCCTCCTGGTAAGCAAAAAGCAACAGCCGTTATTTACCAAGCAATTTTACCAATTAGGCATGCCAGACAGGGAAGAAAGGATTGTTAGCATAACTTCGGATACTCATAGCAGCTCTTTTTGTGCTAGTAATTTTATGTAGTTTTTCTTCTTCACCACATTTTCCATCATAGAATACACACAACATGCTGTCGCTTGGTAATTAATCATTTTCTTCACTACACTCCTCATGAGCTCATTATCACAAATCGGACAGCTCTCTTTACCCTGGTACTTCTTGTAATAGAACTGTCATTGTTACATGTGTTAGAGAGTTGTTCCCTGAGGAGTCATCCTCAGGCATATCCTGAGTTTCCAGAATCTCTATGTTTGTGGAAACATTGGATTCACAGATCTCAATTATCTGATCCCTTTCAGACAATGAATCATTGTCGGAGTTGTACATCAGTGTATCAGAGTCAATAAAAAGGTAAAGATCTTTTACATACCAAAGCATCTCATTGACTATTATTGTTTGTGGACTTACACTGTCCATCACGCAACCCACTTGATACCCGAAGGTAGACTGGCTATGGAGAGCATTCACCCACACTTCATTCCCGAATTTGTATATATTTTTTTTAATCATTTCACCCCAAGCAAAGCATTCCACTGCCACTATTGCGCAAGGGATTACATAGGGGAAGGTGATGAGAAAGAGTGGTTAGATATAGTAAATGTCAGAAGAAGGGTGATAGATGGGTAGGGATACCGAGGACGAGGGTTGGGTAAGTGAGAAAAGTGTTTGAGAGAATGGATGCGAGTTAGTGTGTTAGGAGGTGTCTATTGACCTTACATTTAAACTTCTGGAGATTCTGTTGGGGAAGCAAGCATGTGGAAGGGAATTCTACAGGCAGGAAGTGCGAGAAAAGAAGCTGTCGGAGTAGAAATTGCGGTTACATTTTATCGGTTTCACTGTAAAAGGGTGGGACCTAGTTGCTAATCTAGTATCTCGTGCAAATTCGTACCTAGGGGGCATCAGTGTTCTAAGTTCATCGGAGCAGAAACCACAAAAGTATTTATATAAGATGCACAGGGAAGCCACGTCACGCCAGTGAGAAAGAGACTGCAGCTGGTCTGCCAAGTCGGTATCGATCACGTTACAGACTGTCCGTTACAACGCTCAGGTAGTAATTCTTTTCACTTTCAGTTGGTAACAGTGAATAATATTGGCAGTCGTGTTAGTGAACAATTTGCCATCCTTCAGTGTAATATTATGTCAGTACACTGCCTCCATTATCAAACACAGCTTTCTTGCTGTAATTCTCTTTAAGTTCCAATAAAATCTTTTGACTATACTATTTCCTGCAGAAACACGTGTAACAAAAATAAAGTTGAATTCCCAAGTCATCCAAGAAATCTTCAAAATGCAGTGTCATTGTTGGTTAGGATTTCTGGTGGTAGGCCTCATTCAAAAAAACATACTTTCCAACTATCAGATGACGCTTCTACAGTCTTGTTGAAGCAAGTGTAGCCATATCGCAAATCAACTTGGGCCACAATCAATCGACATAAGGTAGTTTTACCCACCATAAATCATAATATCCATCCCCAAACAGGTCCAGATTCCAGTCACAGGTTGCCTCATGGCCAACGACTTGAGGCTGGGTCAATTGACTGGTATTCCTTACATCTTGTTGTAGAGGAATATCCTATCCTACCCCGGAATGGATATAGTCCAGTCTATAAAAGACTGGGACTAGAGCGAACTAGAGAGCCATCGTCACTAGACAACAGCATACGTCAATACACAGAAGCATTCTTCACTAGACGGACGCATACGTCCTAGACATTGCCTAATTGATTGTTATACCTGTTACTATTCGTTGTTGTTCTTGTATTATCTATTGGTTCATTGTACTGTGGTATAATAATTCTCTATTAATCTATCTTCAGTGTTAAGTATTAATCTTGCACTATTCTTTTCCCTGATTATCCCCTCCCGGGATATATCACATCTAATGACCACTGCCTTGACAGCCACTTTGGATGTCATAGAGAAAACTTGTCTCACAAAATACAGCACCCCACTGTGGTGCTAAATTGATGCCCTTCAGGATAGAATTTAATTCTGATAAATTGATATGTTGTGCATACTTCATGGCCACAGCCAACCTGCATTCTATACAACACTTCTGTCAACCTTCAATGAAACCCCTGTGGCAAGAGAACTTGCATCAACCCATACCTCATAAGGGTGCCTGCTTATGCACTACTTATTGTATGCAGGGTCATTCTTGCCGCTATGTTCTCAATCATGTTCTTAAGGGTAGCCTCTGTCACTTCATCGTCCCAGTCAGACATAATACTGTTCTGTGCTTAACAAATGATACAGCATTATGAAGCCAACCACACACAGGAACATGATCCACCAGTTTTCTACACCACAAGAAGATATTACGTTACATTAGGACCTCAAGAACAGACGGGATTTAATTTTCACATTTCCACTTAAGCATGTCACTATCCTGCTTGACATGCACACCCAGCACACAAGTGTTGTCGTGTAATTGATTTGGATCCTTGCAGATCAGACAAAATCCAGCTAAATGCTATTTAATGCAATCCACTGAAATCATTCTCCTGTCAACATAGATATCATCAATATGTGATAAGGTGGCCCATGTCTTTTGATGATGCAGTATCCACAATGGCCTTCAGTATAGCTAATGCAACATTCAACCCAAAACCCATTCGTGTTAAGCAACATCTTCACACCTCGAAGATTACAGTTTGAATCGGCCAAAGTGACATGGATATGCACTTGTAGATAGGCCTTCTGTAGGTCAAGGATAGCGATACCAGGTTGCTTTTTTACACTAGTCCCTCAGTTTTTGCACACATATGTCAGCATTGTCTGCGTGAGCATCTAAACACTCATTCAGCTCTCGATAGTCTAAAACTAGTCATACGTTATTTTTTTTTGTACCATTGCCATTAAACTTTTTAAAGGACCAAATTTTTTTTTAAGGATAAGGCTGTAACCAACCATTATCAAGTCAGGTCTGAAGTTCACAAGTGTATTCCTCCTTGACACCTTTTGGTATTAGGTACTCATGAATCCTGTTTTGCAAAATCTTCAGTGATTGATCTGACCATATCCTCTTGTCTGGGTCGAATTCAGCACAGAAATTGGGTTCTTCTATCTTAATGGTGGTGAAACAAACCATCTCATGCTTGGGAAACTGTACATCATTATACACCACTATTTGGAGTGCACCCAACTTTTTAATAGAGTTGAACCCAACTAACAGATCAAAACCAAATAACTCTCCATCAACTACTAAGGCTTTGACATTGACAAGGGTTTGTATTGTCCACTCCATGTTTAAATCCTCCAACTCACCAGCATTTGAGGGTATTACCTTTTACAGTAGGTACATCCACTTTCGTCTCCTTTCAGGATTGATAGGCTGACTTACATGCAAGTGTCTATGAGCAGTCCAAGTCCACCAGTGCCACTCTCTTAATTTGTTCACGTGAACAACTACAACAAATATTCTAGGTTTTGAAAATTCACATTCTTTTTAAAAAAAAAAAAAAAAATTTCATGAAAATAATTCAAAATAAATTTTTTTTTTAATTTCATGTTTAATGCCATCTGAAAAATATTCTATCCAGTGTTGATCATCATGCACAAGTCAATGTTTATCACTTGTTAAAGACAATCTATCCGTACCATAGAAAACGCAATGTCTGCAAAATATATTTAAACTATTTTCTTTTTAAATTAATAAAGACAATCTTATTGAATAGTTTGAGAACTCACTTAGTACAGTATGAACATTTGAGAAGTCCTGGAGCATTAGGATGATTGTCTATCAATCTTTCACTGAATTCCCGTACATACATAGGAAAAAACTATAAATTTGGCAGGGTCATATCTTTTAAAGTAGACTTGAAACTCTCACAAAATTCTTTAGAGAACTTAAGCAGTCATAGTAGATGCTAAGAAAAAAAATTTTGAAAATTGAAGAGGACACATTTTCTACAGACTGGCTGGAAGATAGGTAAAAAATTGATAATTTAAGGAGCATGCTTTTGGGTGAGCAAAATTATATTTTCTATCAGGTATAGGGTTAAAATAATTAAATATTTGGATTCTGCAGTTCTTATTTGTCCTTCCTACCAAATTTCAGAAATATTGAATACGTGGAAGTATTTTTTTTAATTTTTAAAATATGCTGAAATTCTGTGACATTTCACAGCCTTAATTTAGAAGCAAAATATGAAAATTTTACACCCGCCTAAAATCAGAACAGTAAGGTCTAGCACAAAATAATTTGGTACTTTTTCCTAACTCATGAAGGGGAATATCTGTGCCAAATTTCAAGTAATTTGGTGTCGATGGGTGTAATGCTGTGGTGAATTGACACGGAATGACTAATATGTGAAAATCTTTTGTTTTACACTAATACATATTTTAATCAATTCACCCCATGCAAGGTGATAATGCCACTATGACAAGACTACTGGGAATGAAAGAAGATGAAAAACTCAATCCTAATTGGGAAATAAGGAATAAAGCTACTACTCCTGTTCAAAAGCGTATCACTGAGGTGGCAGTATGATACCAGATGATGTGCTGAAGTATCTACAGCACAATATCCATGCTAATGGATATTAAGTACAAACAAGACAAACACAGATAAGACAGAACAATAATTAGGAAGAGAGAAAAGGTTAAGTTGTTAAGAGTTGCAGAGAGCACAGTCCAATAATAATCATCAGTAACAGTCCAAATACTTGTTTGTTATTAATCTTTATTTATATAGCTATTTCGACTCACAGGCACATTCCATCTTTGAAAGCACTAGAGAGGTATTAGCTGCTCTACAACAAAAATACCGCAGAAAAGTGTAAACCAGACAATAAGCGAATATATCTACTCTTATTGAGGAAAAAATATATAGTAAATAAAATTTCAGTTTAGGCAGAGATGTTAGAAATATAGAGTCAAAGTTGGTTTAAGAGGGAACTGGTAACCCAATCCTAAACAGGAAATGAGGGATAGACCACTACTCCTTTTCAAAAGATTGAGGAGGAGTGTGAACCGAGCAATAGGTGAATCTATTCACTCCTACTGAAGAAAAATAAACAGGGAATAAAATTATAGGATTTAATCTGGGACTTTAGAAGAAACTAGAAACCTAATCCTAGACAGAAAACAACTACTCCTTTTCAAAAGACCAAGAAGGAGTGTAAACCTATCTACTTCTATTGAAGAAAAATAAATAGTAAATAAAATTATGGTTTAGGTCTCTACCTAGACTTTAGAAGGAACCAGAAACCTAATCCTAGACAGGAAACAAGGGATAAACCCAAACTCCTTTTCAAAGGCTGAGGAGGAGTGTGAACCTGAAAATAGGCAAATCTATCTATTCCTATTAAAATTATCATTTGTCATTATAAAGAATAAAGAAAGTTTTATATGTGAGTGAATAAATAAAAAAAAATCAATTCACCCAGTAAATCATTTCTGTTTTCTTTTACAAGTAACTGACCTTTATTTCCTAAACTTTACAGAAAAATCCATAATCGTTTCAAAAGTAAAAGTATTATCTTTACATTCCATTAGTTTACATTACACTCTACTATGAATTCGAACTCGGCTTCCCAGAACAAAAAAAAATCGGGGAGTCAAGTTCGAATTCCAGTTGAATTCATTGCATTCACTTACACGTAAATACCCTTGGGAAAAGTATCAATCCGTCTATTCCCTCCAGTTATGGATTAAATAACAGGACAGATTGGGTTCTATAGCCTTGCAACTGCAGGATAATCTTCTGCCCAGTTAGTCATGTCTCTTTCAAGACATGATCACCCAAGCGTGTATCACATATGGCACTTAACTGACTGACTGAATATAATAGTTGTTGACATGATTAAGGCTTTTACTGGGCATAAAGTGGGGGATCGGTTGTCTATTGTAATGAAGTAATAAACTGATCCCCCACTAATTACTACTTATTACTATAATGCATTTCTTCCCCCTCTAGCTATGAGTTAAATAACAGGACAGATTAGGCTGGCAACCAGTCTACCGCAGAAAGCAATGGCAACCTACTGCGGGATAATCTTCTGCCCAGTCAGTCATGTCTCTTTCGAGACATGATCGCCCAAGCGTATGGCACTTAACTGACTGACTACGATGAATGCTACATTACAATCTATATGCATGCTCACACACACACACACACACATTTTTAAATATTTTATACTGCAGTATCTGATATCAAAAAGAGCAATACAAATGCAAAAGGATGTATACCTGGCTTATAGATAATGCAAAAGCATTTGATGAAGTACAAGACAAAGAATTGTCGGAACTGTTAGGTAAGTTTGATACATTTGGGAAAAATATTAGAGAGGTGTCAAGAGCTACAAGGGATTGGGAGATGTGGAAGGTCATGGTTGCCTACATCCTGAAGGGACACGGCATATAGAAGATTAGAATAATCCAGAAATTATGCTGGAAGCAAACTACTGCCTGCATACAGATAGAAAAGGGGTTCAGTAAATATACATAAATAGGAAGGAGTGTAAGACAAGGTTGTGTCTTCTCACCAGACTTATTCAACCTATACAGTGAGGCAATTCTGAGAGAATTGTAAGTTCTACAAGGATTCATTATTGGTCACAATGTTAACACTATGTGACAGAGAGTGAAGTCTAAAAAAAACACACACATACACATTTAAAGGGTTCAAAATTCCTAGCACCTGAAGAAGACCAAAATATTGTAAACATGGCAATATTATTTTTTCCGATTAAAATTGGAATGAATTGAACATTGAAATTAAACCAGCAAGTTTTGTTTACTTGTAGCGAAATCTGATCTGGGGCATAAGTTGTACCCATTGAATCTGGGTCATCAGAGGACAATGGAAATAAAGGAATTAATTTTTAGCAAGTAAAAATTGAAACAGCGGCAGAGTAAGCAAGAAGGACCTTTGGAATTCACATTATTTTTGGCTGAAGCAGCCAGAACCCCATGATAATCATATGCATGGCCAAGGGTTGGTTATAACCACCCGGTTTTTCTATATAAACACGTAGTCATGCTGAAAAAGAGAGTCAGACAACAACCGTGCGAGTGTGCGGTTGAGTAAGATCAGTCTCTCCAATGGAGCTGCAAACTACTCTGACCAAACAAGCTCCTAACCAAAAATGTCTTTGGATGAAAAAGGAAAGTAAAATATATTTTAAACCTTACTTACATTTGGGTCTGGTCCTATTGTTTCAGACGATGAAAGGTAGTGAAAGAAAACGAGAATAAATAACTGAACATCAATTGCAAGAAGATAGAATGCCTGATTGTTAACAAAAGAAACAGCCCAACATGTAAGATACTAATTGGAGATATGTCTTTAAATTTTCTAGAAAGGCTATGAGACAAGGATGTCTTTTCATATTGGATTCAAACTTCACAGTGAGGCAATTCTAAGAAAAATACAATAACTACAAGTATTCATCATCATCATCATCATCATTATTATTAGCTTAATAACGTAAGACATGCAGATAATAGGGTTGATAGCAGACACAGAAATGAAAATACAATAACCCCTACAGATGGCATTAAAGGAAAACAAGAAAAAACTAATATCACTTCTAAGAAGACAATCTAAAGTTGTAAGAAAAAAAAAAAACTTCTCAACAGGTGAATTACAAGTTAGAGATGACAAAATCAGCCAAATACAAAAATTGAAACCTAAGAAGTGTGGCACTAAAATCCAAAGGTGCATTGGGACAGCAGAAGATGCCTTCCAAAAACTAAGCAAAATATTAAGAAACAGAAAAATTTTGTTAGGAACAAGCAAAAAAAAAAAAAAATGTTTTTATTTATCCTGCTCCTCCAATGGAGTGAGTTATGACACAAGATTGTTTTATTAATATGGTAAACCCAAGCACAAACACTCAGGCCCACTGGTTAAAGATTAACCAGTCATCGCTTACGTGGCAACTGGGGACAAAGCTTGTCTTAGCATGTCTAAAATTGTCTTAACTAATCCCACAGAATCATCAAAAACCAGGTCAGTGCGTTGTTTTTTTGTTTTTTTTTTAATCGTATCACCCCAAGCAAGGGGGTAACGCCACTGATGTGCAGGGGGCTACGTAATAGTGAAAGGATGGGAAAAGAGAAAGCCGGAAACCACATCCTAAACAGGGAACAAGGGATGAGCCTCTTAACCTGTTCAATAGACGTGGGTGGAGTGTGAACCGGGCGATAGATAGATCTATCTACTCCAATTATTGGGTAATGTGATACAATATTGGTCCTCCTATGTAGCAGTAACTGGACAATCACAGATGAAAAGACTTGAGGCAACAGAAATCTGGTTCTACAGAAGGATGCGGAGAAAACTATGAATTGAACATATGAGCAATGACAAAATTTTAGAGAAAATGGAAACAAAAAGAACACTTCAGAAAGTTTAAATTTCTATGGTACATAATGAGGAAAGAGAGCTTGGCAAGTTTAGCACTCACAGGATATATTGAAGACAAGAGGGACAAAGGAAAACAACCTAACAAGCATGTGTAAATGGTTGGCAGAACAGGGATTTAAAGTGACAAATGACAAAATTTATTAAGAATTACAAACGATTGGAAACTGTGGAGAGCCATGGTTGCCCACATCCTGAAGAGAGACGGCCTACAGAAAAAGATAATGCAGTATTAAGAATGCTGAAGATAAATGTTAAAACTTCACTCACTTCAGTTGACAGTAGTTTTGATTAAGTAACTCTTTCCAGGATGTGAGCATAGCATAAAAGATAATGATAAGAAATATGAACTTGGTAAGCTAAGTTTAAATTCTGGTCTAGTTTATTGTGTTCACTTTTGCACAAATGCCCTTAAGAAAGACATGAATCCAATTTTTCTTCCTCCAGACATGGGTCAAATAGCCTGGGCTCTCATTAAGGTTAGCAACCAGTCTAAAAGAAGGAAAACTAAATTCCAAACAGTGAGAAATACTCCACTATCTTTCCCAAGTTGTGGTAATTCACAGATTTTAAAGAAACAGAATCTGTAGAAAAATAATCACCTTACAGCACTTTTTTTTTTTTATTTAAAGTTTTAACAAATTCTCTTGATGGGAGATTTAAACTGAAATGGATTTTTTTTAAAAATCCCCTACTTAGATTATCTTATCAAATGTTTCTCAAATAGTACATAAAACTTAAAACAAAATGAAAATTCTCAATTTGAAAACTTATTTTAAAAATTAAGTGAAATGTGAAAGAAATTTATCTACATGGACTTTTTTTTTTTTGCAGTTCAAACTTATTAAAAAAAAAAAAAACTGAAAATCTTTCTAAAAATTATATTTGCCACGGAGACAAGGATAAAAATGTGACCTAAGGTTTTCTTAAGGTACCCAGTGACCCATATGTAACTCAAGGTCAAGTTATCCAAAAATAGTCAAGTTTCCTCAATTATTTTGAAAGGTAACGGGATGTGCCTGACCCTAGCAATCTTAGGGTCAGGCACATCCTGTTACCTTTCAAATTCTTAATGCAACGGGGAGGTGCTGTCGAGATGAAAACCAAACCACTTTGTAACAAAGACTTTTGTTAATTTAATTATTAGTTTTGGGCTCCAATAGGTGACTAACAGCTACAGAATATTGCCTGGATTTTTTTTTTTAGTTTAAGTAGTGGCAATTTGGTACGTCCCAAAAGAGAATAATTTACTTTTTGTCATAAAAAAAAGGACTATGAAACAAGATTTTTGTAGAACTTATTTTTAAAACCAAACCCAAATCTACACAGCAAACACAAAAAAAAACAAAAAAAAAAAAACAAAATAATTACTTCTTAATACAATTTTCAGAAAGCAGAAGTTCCAAATTGGGAAACTGTGAATAAACAAAAAAAAAATAATAATCTGCTAAAAAAATGTAGTCATCTTTAAAAAAAAAAAAAAAAAAAATGTAGTCATCTTTTTTTTTAAAGTAAAAAAAATACTCACAGAAAAATGATGATAAAATTAAGTAAAAATTATACAATACATTTTCGTGAGTAAACAATAAACATTTTAAAAAAAATGATCGCAAAGACCATTCATTTTTAACAAATATTTTCAGAGGCCTATAGAAACTCATTAAGTTATCTATGTTCATGATAAATCAAAAATCAAAATTCAAGCAAAGATGTCAATTAATTAAGGAAAGAATAAAGACATGAAGCCCTTTAACAATTTTTAAATAAAAGTCATTCCCCAAGCATAAAAACAGTCGTTAAAATAAGCAGTCGTTTAAAATTTTTAACCACTGCTTATTAAAAAATTAAAAATATTTTTAAAAAAGGACAAGTTATTTTTTTAAATCTATTTGGATCTCCTAACCCATCCCAAAAAAATGAACAAGCTAAATTAATAAATGTTGATTTATTTATTAAAAACATCAACGAGTACTTTGTGTAAAAAGCCCCACCCTGAAATACAATTAAAAAAATTGAAATTTAAAAAAAAAAATTTAATCCGTTAGTATAACAAATATACTTACATAAACAAATAGATTAATAACGATACTTTTTATTTATTTTTTTTAAAATCCTTTTTTCCTCCCAAACAACAAGCTTCATCCCCAGGAAACTTTTTTAAAAAGAGGTCCTAAACTAACCAAGTAACCAATATTTTTTTTTATCACTTGTGATTGAAGAAAAACTCGATATAAACACCACAAAATACACAGAATCAACTTTAGTACCAAATTTTAAAGAGAAATAAATTAGACATTAACCGTGATTTCTTTCGTCCGCAAGTACATGAAGCAAAAACAAAATCAAAAACGATTCCAACTTCCTTTCAATTTCTTTTGTTTTTTTCTTCTTACCTTAGACCTCTTCTCTCCATTGTTGACATTCCCCCAGTGACATCCATTAGGGTGGCCATTGCCACCAGCAGGCATACAAATACAGCAAAGACATTCTTTGATGCCATTGCTCCAGTCCACAAACGAAGGCGAACTAATAAATTGTCAAGTGTCCGCCACGAAGTGTAAGTTTTGTCATCTACCTACAACTGACTACACCTGCCACGTCTGCCATGTTGGCATTTGAAAGTCTCGCGTGACTCAGAATCCGATACGAGACTTTAGCAGATTGTTGTATACGCTTCGACACGAAAAGAGGTTCTTTAGTTCAGGCTTTTAGAGTTCGAACCCAGACAAAGTATCAAATGTAAATTTTCAAAAACAAGCTTTCTCGACTAAACTGTTTTAATTTTTAAGATAAAACGTTGTCAATAAGTATACACACACACACATGACCAAAAACAACTAAGTAATTAAAAAATTATTAAACAATCAATATTGATTGTTTAAAAATTTAATTACTTTTGTTTTTGGTCGTAATAAGATTAAAGACCAGTGCACATCTGTATTAAAGTGTTCAATACAATTATTGTAGAACTTACTTGTGAATATTTTCCATTTGTAAACAAGTTCCATTTGTAAAACTAAAAACGAATATTTTCATTTGTAAACGAATATTTTACATTTGTAAACGAATTTACAAATATTGTTTAATTAGTTTTTGATCATAAAACTTAGACCAGTGCACATTTGTATTAGAAAGTGTTCAATTCAATACAATTGTAGAACTTTTTATTTTCCATTTGTAAACGAGTTATTACGCGACCTAGGTTTCTACCATGAGTGGTGTCACTTGAAGACACCACTCATGGTAGAAACCTAGGTCGAGTAATAACTCGTTTACAAATGGAAAAAATATATATATTACGGGTATTTCTCTTGTTCGAGTAAGTTTATTGGCGTCGAAAGTGAGCTAACAAGAAGAATAAAGATCAAGTTTCCTTGCTTTCTTTTAGTGTTTCACGAATTCCTTTCAGAAAAGCATGAATCAAAATTAAAAAATTTCTTCAATCCTCAACTGAGGGTTAACCAGCGGATATATCTTGGCTCTCCAGCCTTGAATGGTAGCCAGTCTAGGGAATGACTATTCTGAATAGAAAATCGTACAGAAACAACGGGTAAATAAATAGCTCATAGCTTTCCATCCATGGTAATTCACAGATAAAGAAAAAGTATTTTTTTTTTTTTTTTTTTGTGGGGTCATGATTGCCGACGTATTGAACGGACGTGGCATTGTTTTTTGTTGCTTTTTTAATTCTTTCTTTCTTTCTTTATCTATATATATATATATATATATATATATATATATATATATAAATTAAAATAGGATTAATTCAAGGATGTTGGATGACCATTTCGATATGAATTCAACACGCCGTCCGTTCTTTTTAAGTTACAATTCTCTTTTCTTTTTTGCGAACCCAGACAATGCCAATTTTTCTTTTCTTGTTTATTTGATTTTATTTTGTTTTATCTTTTTCTTTTTCTTTTTTTAATTTCTTTTTCTCTTCTTTTTTTTTTTTTTTTTAATTTCTTTGCAAATCTATTTAAAAAGGAAAATTAGACTGATTTTTCTCCAGTTTCTGAAAGGATTTTTTTTGTTGCTGAGGTGTTGTGTTATCCCCACTGGGGATTTTCATATCGAAATGGTCATCCAACATCCTTGAATTAATCCTATTTTAATTTATATTTACTCTGTAATATTTTATTACATGGAGTTCTCTTCCTGTATCATTTTTTAATATTAAAATACAATTTTTAATATTAATTAGGATCGGGTTTTTGGAATTTACCTTCCTGCTTTTTCCACTTGGATTAAAGTATCTGAATATATATATATATATATATATATATATATATATATATATATATACACACACACACTGATGATTTCACTGTAGAAATACATTGAAAATCAGGAATAAAAGGATTGTTAGATGGTTAGAAATGAATGGCAATTACTTATAGAACAGCGCCATTGTATGTACAATGAAAAATGCATTGTTACTGATTTTAGTATAGATACATTGAAAATCATGATGAAAGGGATTGTCAGTGGTCAGGATTGAATGCTAGAATATATTAGTGCTATTATAGGTATAATACAGTGCTAATGATTTTACTATAGCAATGCATTTAAAAATCAGGAGATTGTCAATGATTAGAAAAATGTGTGAGCATTATTGATAAAATAGAGCTTTTAAATGCATTACTAAAGTATCTGAATAAAAATATATATATATATATATATATATATATATATATATATATATATTTTAGATTGTAAAGGAATGTTTCGTAACTTCCAGATACCTTTTTCAACTTTACTATATTATTAACCCCTATATTGTCATTCATTCCACAGTGACATTCTGTGATAAACGATCGTAGAATGACGATCGATCTGGGTAAAGTACTGTACCACCAAAAAAATAATTGAAGCGTTTTTTGTTTTTTTTTCAAAATTAAAAGCAAAAATTTGCTATTCCCCGTTTTAAAGAAATCGTCAAAAAATCAGGGAATTATCCGATTCAAACGAAATTTTCGGCACTTGTAACAAATCAATCAATCAATCACTGAATTGATATTTAATGAATTGGTTACTAAGAAAACTTTAGACATATGTTGGGGGGGGGTCAATTTTCATCGACCGTTCGATATATTGTGTGTACTTTTTAACTTCTTGGGGAAATATTTGCGAAATTCCTTTTTTTTTTTTGCTTTGCAGTTAAAGAAAAATCCCTGTGAACTATGCAATTTTCAATTAAGTCCGAATTTTTGGAAAATTAACCCCGATTCTTACCGAAAATAATTCGATAATTTTTAAAAAATAATTGTTTTTTCCTGACAGTTGGTAATTTGAATAATATTAAAAATATCACATTATTTTTGTGCAGAAAATCTTTTTTAAAAAAAAAACAATTGGAATTTTTCAATGTGATTTAGAAATTTTATCCCGTTGTTGTTCATGAGAAGAGTTGTTTTTATTTTTTTATTCAATAAATGACATGTTTGAAGAATCAGAAAAGGCAATGTTTTAAAAAAATTTTTTTTTAAATTTTTTAAAAATTTATAAAAAAATTTTTTTTTAATTTTTAAAAAAATTTTTTTTTAAATTTTTAAAAAATGCTATTTTCGATTGTGAACATTTTTTAAAAGAATTTTTTTTTATTTTAGTAGTTGTTAGATTATTTTTTGTATGGATATTCAAAATGAAAATAACTGAATTGCCGCCTTTAACTATTTGTCGGTAAATTTTTGTTTTGTTCCCCGAAGGCCTTTACCCCATCAAATCTTTCGAAAAAACATCCTTATTTCCATGCAAAAGTAAATGCTGAACTGAAATCGATAATTGTTTATTGACGAAACCTAACTTTTTTCAATTTTACAACCAGAAAAAATATCGAACTTCTTTTTGCTGTTTATCTCACCCCATAACCACGGTTCAAAACATGTTATTCACTGCTGAATGACTTCACATGTAGATTGGCGATTTTTCGACCAATTTGCCTTCCTTTTTGCTATTCATGTGCGGAAATTGAGTTCCGAACCCAAACAAATCGCGGACTAATCGCTCAAAAGAAGTAAACGGGCCGTAATAAATATCCTACACCCCAAGTCATTCAGCGGTGAATCAGATATGAAAATGGTAGTAAAGGGTGACATATAGTCCGACATTTTTGTGGTCGAAAACAGGAAAAATGGTAGATTTCTTTAATAAACAATTATCAATTTGATTTCAGCAGATAGATCTGCATATAATTAAGGAAGTTTAGGAAATATTTGACGGGGTAAAAGCCTTCGGGGAACAAAACAAAAATTTACCTATTTGTCTAATTAATAATTATTAATTCAGTAATTAGAAAAGACCTCATTGAGTGAAATTAAATATTTTATAAAAATAAATCAATAAATAAAATCAATGAATTAGACTTAAAAGTATAATTTCACCAATTTTTAATTTCTTTTATACTTTAATGTAATATATTAAAAAAATATTCATTCTACTAACATTAATAAAAGTGTATACATTTATATTCTTAAACTATTTGTTATATAAAATAATATACAAGTATGGGTGGAATAATATTCTTTGTCCAAAGAAACACTATTTTTTAAAAAGTGCTCAATACAAAGTAGAGCTAATAATATTTATTCAGAAATTATAACATGGATATTGTAACATATTTTTTTTTTTTAATCATCTCACTCCAAGCAAGGCATTCCACTGCCACTATTGCGCATGGGGCTACATAGGGGAAGGTAAAGAGAAGGAGTGGTTAGACATAGGGAATGTCAGGAGGAAGGTGACAGATGAGTAAGGATAGCGAGGATGAGGGTTGGGCAGATGGGAAGAGTGTTTGATAGAATGGGAGCAGGTTAGTGTGTTAGGAGGTGTCTATTGACCTTACATTTAAACTCCTGGAGATTGTAGCTGTCGGGGAAGCAATCGGTTTCACTGTAAAAGGGTGGGATCTAGTTGCTAATCTAGTATCTCGTTCAAATTCGTATTTAGGGGGCACCAGTGATCTAAGTTCATCGGAGCAGAAGCCGTGAAAGTATTTATAGAAGAGACACAGGGAAGCCACGTCACGCCGGTGGGAGAGAGACTGCAGGGGGTCTGCCAAGTCGGTATCTATTACAATACAGACCCTCCTCTGAACCTTATCGAGAAGCCCGAGGAGAACAGCAGGGGCACCTGACCAGATATGGCAGCAGTATTCAATGCACAGGCGGATGGTAGATTTATAAATGTGCAGGATAGATTTAGACGGAAAAAACTTCCAGGTCCTACACAGAGAACCAACTTTCATAGCAGCGGATTTAGCAATGGATTCGATATAGTCATTCCATTTGAGGTCCGCTGAAAGTGTGAGACCAAGGAGGCCTAGATTATATCCATGTTATAATTTCTGAATATATATATATATATAAAATAATATATTTTAAAACATATATACTACTTTCCTGATTGTTGCACTGCTGGTGTTCCGTATTTCTTTAATTTTTATTTTTTTATGCGTTTCTTAAGTTAGGGGTGAAATTATACAATTTCTGTTTTTTATGACATCACAGACTACCGTGCAGATTTGTACGTTATTTTCATTATGTTTTAAATAAAAGTAAGCATTACTGTTACAAAATCCAATTAATCTTTTCACTTACTAACTGACTTTGAAACACTTCTATAATAAATATTGGATTTTTAGATTGGATCAATTGATTACCTAATGTTTTTGTTTATCTAATAAAAAAATCAAAATAATATTAATGAAAGCCTGAGTAGTCAATAAAATGAGATTAAAATTAAGATGAAAAAATGTTAATTTAAGATTAATAATATTTGCTAATGTTACACCTAATAAAAATACACAATAATATTAACACCACTAATATTAACACTGCAAAAATAAAGCACTTAAAATAAAGATGAAAGAAGTTCTAGTTAAAAATTAAAAATAACTAAGAATGCTTTATCTAATAAAAAATCAATTTTTCTATTAATACTCAGTCGGTTAAGTGCCATACACGCTTGGGCGATCATGTCTCAAAAGAGACATGACTGATTGTGCAAAAGATTATGTCGCAGTAAGTTGCCATTACTTTCTGCTGTAGACTGGTTGCCAGCCAAGGCTATAGAATCCAGTCTGTCCTATTATTTCACCCATAACTGGAGGGAAGAGACAGATTAATACCTTTCCCAAGGGTATTTGCACATAAATGAATGCAAGGATTCAACTGGAATTTGAACTTGGCTTCCCGATTTCTCGTTCCGAGCTGATATCCACTGCACCACAACTACTTGTGTTTTTTGTTTTTTTTTTAATTATTTCACCCCAAGCAAGGCATTCCACTGCCACTATTGTGCAGGGGGTTACATAGGGAAAGGTGGTGAGAAAGAGTGGTTAGGTATAGAAAATATCAGAAGGAGGGTGATAGACGGGTAAGAATGTAGATGGGAGGAGTGTTTGAGAGAATGGGAGCAGGTTAGTGTGTTAGGAGGTGTCTATTGACCTTACATTTAAACTCCTGGAGATTGTAGCTGTCGGTCGGGGAAGCAAGTATGTGAAAGAGAATTCCACAGGCGGAAAGTGCGAGAAAAGAAGCTGTTGGAGTAGAATTTGCGTTTACATTTTATCGGTTTCACTGTAAAAGGGTGGGAACCTAGTTGCTAATCTAGTATCTCATGCAAATTGTGTATGTAAAAACAATAACATCAAATATTATTCTGATAAATGAAAAATGAAAAAAAAATGAAAAGTAAGTCTATATACAGGCTCCTATAGTTGGCAGTATAGTGGGTTATCCATTCTAGTGAAACATAGTTGTATGCTGAAACAGATTAACTGAATTTGGCCTCGTTAGTAGATAGCCCACTATAAGTTATAAAAAGGGGTTATAAAACAAGAAGATCAAATCTATCTAAACTTATTTATAAATGGAACTCTGTGTGTGTGTGTGTGTGTGTGTGTGTGTGTGTGTGTGTGTCCATTACCTATAGACTCCGAAACGGCTGAACCGATTTTTTTGAAAATTTAAACAGTTGTACTATAAGCATCTGCGAGTGTTCTTAGCTAGGTTTTGTGTCGAGGTAACCCCGATAAATATCGAAAATCGATAATCGAAAAAATCATGTTATAGAAGGAGTGATCTGATTTTAATCAAATTTGATACACTCATAGTCAAAGACATAAGAAACGATATTCAGAAGTTTCAAGGTTGCAGTTCTTACAATAGTGCAGAAAATCGATAATATATACATATATATATATAAGGCAAGATGTTTGTGTGTCTGTGTCTGTTTATCTACCTGTATCTCCTTTATACAAATCCACAATTTTTATCCTATTCTCACCAAACTTCACACAAATATTTTTTAGGCTGAGTCTGAGCTTCAGGACCATGGATTAGTTTTAAAGCTTTCATTACACCCGGGCAGGGCTATACAGCTAGTTGAGTATAAAAACAACATTTTATATATACACATATATCAATTATATTTGTTTTTACAAATAAAGTAATGTCTTTATGATGGGTCCAAAGGACATTAAATGTTCATAGCAATAAATGTCGATAAGAGAGTTTGTGCATTTGTATGTGTGAGCATTGTCAGTTTGGAATGTCTTTGATGTTTCCGCTTCTTTGCTGGGTAAGCAGCTCAGAAGACAGTGAAGAAGAAGGTGAGAGGGAAAGGCAAGGCGAGCCTAGAGGATCACTTGATGAGGTCAAGGGACATGCTACTTATGCTTGCACTTTCTCAACTCTGGCATACTTTTTATTTCGTTTTTGTGGATCCTGGTAGGTCATTTGGGAATTCACACCCATATTTAATTCTAGGCTTCCCATTGGATGATAAATAAAATTTGTAGGCTCTGAACTGGAATTTGATATTTAATTAATTTTTGGTCATTTGCTTTCTGGTCCTCAGAGGACAAACATCCGGTCACTGCTTTGCTCGGTATCACCACAGCAGTGCCACCTAATTGGAAAAATCCAGAAGGCAATTTAGGTATAGGGGATTTTGGATGGTACAGACTAGCATTAGAACCAATTCATTTTTGTTTTCTTTTGTACAGTCTTTTTGACAAAATCCATATCAAGATAGTAACAATGGCCATATACTGAGAATTGCTAACAGTTTTCTATTTTTTCTTCGGCAGACCACAAACTCTTTTTTGGGGTAGGTCGTTTTCTCTTTCGTTACAGAATTAAATAAAATGTTCAGTTTGAAAATGCCCCAAAGATTATTCAAGATTTACAGAAGGCTAAAGCTCAAAGGTTGTGTTAATAACAACAGAGATGAGGTCCAAATGAAATTAATACTAATAAATTTAACTAATATCTGCAAAAGGCAAAATTGAAAAAAAATACTTAAAATGACATATTAATAAGCCTTTAAATAGATACAAGTATTTCCAAGGAAAATATATTGATCTATTTCTGGATTTGTCTGTACACAAACTGTTAAAGAGAATGAAACTTCAAAGCTGATCACAATAAAAAAAATAAAAGAACGATTTAAGAAAAAGATATGGAAATCACACAATGAAGCATTTCGTCACTGACACAAAAAAGTCAAGAAAACAAATTATTCTTGACACATAGATTTATGAATCATCAGATAAAAATAATCAAAGACATATCTAATTTCTAACAGACAGATTTGACCTAAAAATTATCAAAAGACCAATAAAAAACAGTCATAGTCACTATAACTTTAGAAATAGTTTATAAGTTAGCCAAAGATACTTTAACTTGAAGTAAAATGTACACAGACCAACAAAAGTAAATTTAACTTCAGAAAAAAGATACAATTCACCAAAAGTTATAATTAATTTCAAATGAAATGTTGAAGGTTGCTCTGAATCTAGCTATGATTGTATTAATATTTGGCTTATCATCATAAATCGATTTATTCATTGTCTATTTTACCAATAGATTCAGTTTAGTTTGATATGTTGAAGATTGTCCTGGATTAAGTCATGATTTTGTTCGTTTTTCACATCTCACAATAAATCAATTTTTCATCTTCTATTTCAGCAGTAGATTCTGTTTAGGTAGAGACATTGAATGTTGTCTGGAATCAAGTAATGATTTTGGTTATTTTAGACTTCCCTCCATAAATCAATTTTTCATCCCCAGTAGATTTAAGTTCAGATACTGCAGGTAGTCCTGGATCTAGCCGTGATTTTATGTATTTTTTCATTTTCATTATAAATTAATTTTTCTTTGTCTATTTCCAGAGTAGATCCTGTTTAAGTTTAGACACTGAAGGCTGACCTAGATCAAGCCACAATTTTCTTCAGTTTTTCATTCTCAACATGAATCAGTTTTTCATCATCTATTTCTCCAAGAGATTCCGTTCAGCTTGAGATTTTGATAGTTGTCCTGGTTCAAGCCATGTTTTTCTTCTTTTATTCATTGTTACATAAATCAATTTTTTCATCATATATTTCCACAAAATATTCTGTTTAGGTTAAGGCGCTGATGGTTGACCTGATCAAGCCATCATTTTATTCTCATCAGAAATCAACTTTTCATTATTTTTGTTTTTCCCTCAGATGATTCTGATTAGCTTGAGACATTAACTGTTGTCTAGGATCAAGCCATGATTTTGTTCATTTTTTATTCTTATCATGGATCAGTTTATCATTGTCTAATTCTTCAGTACATGTTGCTTAGTTTGAGATGTTGAATGTTGTCTAGGATCAAGCCATGATTTTGTTCATTTTTTATTCTCATTATGGATCAGTTTATCATTGTCTAATTCTTCAGTACATGTTGCTTAGTTTGAGACATTGAATGTTGTCTAGGATCAAGCCATGATTTCGTTCATTTTTTATTCTCATTATGGATCAGTTTATCATTGTCTAATTCTTCGGTACATGTTGCTTAAGTTGAGACATTGAATGTTGTCTAGGATCAAGCCATGATTTCGTTCATTTTTTATTCTCATTATGGATCAGTTTATCATTGTCTAATTCTTCAGGACATGCTGCTTAGTTTGAGACATTGAATGTTGTCTAGGATCAAGCCATGATTTCGTTCATTTTTTATTCTCATCATGGATCAGTTTATCATTGTCTAATTCTTCAGGACATGCTGCTTAGTTTGAGATGTTAAATGTTGTCTAGGATCAAGCCATGATTTTGTTCATTTTTTATTCTCATTATGGATCAGTTTATCATTGTCTAATTCTTCAGGACATGCTGCTTAGTTTGAGATGTTGAATGTTGTCTAGGATCAAGCCATGATTTCGTTCATTTTTTATTCTCATTATGGATCAGTTTATCATTGTCTAATTCTTCAGGACATGCTGCTTAGTTTGAGACGTTGAATGTTGTCTAGGATCAAGCCATGATTTTGTTCATTTTTTATTCTCATTATGGATCAGTTTATCATTGTCTAATTCTTCAGGACATGCTGCTTAGTTTGAGATGTTGAATGTTGTCTAGGATCAAGCCATGATTTCGTTCATTTTTTATTCTCATTATGGATCAGTTTATCATTGTCTAATTCTTCAGGACATGCTGCTTAGTTTGAGACATTGAATGTTGTCTAGGATCAAGCCATGATTTCGTTCATTTTTTATTCTCATTATTGATCAGTTTATCATTGTCTAATTCTTCAGTACATGTTGCTTAGTTTGAGACATTGAATGTTGTCTAGGATCAAGCCATGATTTTGTTCATTTTTTATTCTCATTATGGATCAGTTTATCATTGTCTAATTCTTCAGTACATGTTGCTTATTTTGAGACATTGAATGTTGTCTAGGATCAAGCCATGATTTCGTTCATTTTTTATTCTCATTATGGATCAGTTTATCATTGTCTAATTCTTCAGGACATGCTGTTTAGTTTGAGACATTGAATGTTGTCTAGGATCAAGCCATGATTTCGTTCATTTTTTATTCTCATTATGGATCAGTTTATCATTGTCTAATTCTTCAGTACGTGCTGCTTAGTTTGAGACATTGAATGTTGTCTAGGATCAAGCCATGATTTTGTTCATTTTTTATTCTCATCATGGATCAGTTTATCATTGTCTAATTCTTCAGTACGTGCTGCTTAGTTTGAGACATTGAATGTTGTCTAGGATCAAGCCATGATTTTGTTCATTTTTTATTCTCATCATGGATCAGTTTATCATTGTCTAATTCTTCAGTACGTGCTGCTTAGTTTGAGACATTGAATGTTGTCTAGGATCAAGCCATGATTTTGTTCATTTTTTATTCTCATTATGGATCAGTTTATCATTGTCTAATTCTTCAGTACGTGCTGCTTAGTTTGAGACATTGAATGTTGTCTAGGATCAAGCCATGATATTGTTCATTTTTTATTCTCATCATGGATCAGTTTATCATTGTCTAATTCTTCAGTACGTGCTGCTTAGTTTGAGACATTGAATGTTGTCTAGGATCAAGCCATGATTTTGTTCATTTTTTATTCTCATTATGGATCAGTTTATCATTGTCTAATTCTTCAGTACATGTTGCTTAGTTTGAGACATTGAATGTTGTCTAGGATCAAGCCATGATTTTGTTCATTTTTTATTCTCATTATGGATCAGTTTATCATTGTCTAATTCTTCAGTACGTGCTGCTTAGTTTGAGACATTGAATGTTGTCTAGGATCAAGCCATGATTTCGTTCATTTTTTATTCTCATTATGGATCAGTTTATCATTGTCTAATTCTTCAGTACGTGCTGCTTAGTTTGAGACATTGAATGTTGTCTAGGATCAAGCCATGATTTCGTTCATTTTTTATTCTCATTATGGATCAGTTTATCATTGTCTAATTCTTCAGTACGTGCTGCTTAGTTTGAGACATTGAATGTTGTCTAGGATCAAGCCATGATTTCGTTCATTTTTTATTCTCATTATGGATCAGTTTATCATTGTCTAATTCTTCAGTACGTGCTGCTTAGTTTGAGACATTGAATGTTGTCTAGGATCAAGCCATGATTTCGAACATTTTTTATTCTCATCATGAATCAGTTTATCATTGTCTAATTCTTCAGTACGTGCTGCTTAGTTTGAGACATTGAATGTTGTCTAGGATCAAGCCATGATTTCGTTCATTTTTTATTCTCATTATGGATCAGTTTATCATTGTCTAATTCTTCAGTACGTGCTGCTTAGTTTGAGACATTGAATGTTGTCTAGGATCAAGCCATGATTTTGTTCATTTTTTATTCTCATTATGGATCAGTTTATCATTGTCTAATTCTTCAGTACGTGCTGCTTAGTTTGAGACATTGAATGTTGTCTAGGATCAAGCCATGATTTTCTTCTGCTTTTCATTCTCATTGTTAATCAATTTTTCATCTTCTATTTCATTGGGTGATTCTGTTTAGGTTGTCTCGGTTCAACCCATATTTTTCAGTTTTTCAATCTCAATTTTCATAATCTATTTCTTCAGTACATTTATTTTAGGTTGAGTTGTTGAAGCTTGCTCTGGATCTAGCAATGATTTTGTTCATTTTTGACCACTCATCACAAATCGATATTTCCTTTTCTATCTCCCCAGTAGATATTGTTTAGGCTGAAATGCTGAAGATTGACCTAGATCAAGCAATGATTTTGTTCTGCTTCGCATTTTAATCATAAATCAATTCATCATCATCTATTTCTCCAGTCAATTCTGTTTAGGTTGAGACATTGAATGTTGTCTAGGATCAAGCCATGATTTCGAACATTTTTTATTCTCATCATGAATCAGTTTATCATTGTCTAATTCTTCAGTACATGCTGCTTAGGTTGTGATGTTGAATATTGTCTTGTATCTTGCTATGATTTTCTTCTGCTTTTTATACTCATTGTTAATCAATTTTTCATCTTCTATTTCATTGGGTGATTCTGTTTAAGTTGTTTGGGTTCAAGCCATATTTTTCAGTTTTTCAATCTCAATTTTCATAATATACTAGCAGCATAGCCCAGCGTTGCTCGGGTGTAATGAAATCTTTAAAACTAATCCATGGTCTTGGAGCTCAGACTCTTTGGATGTTGGCGCGAAAGACTAAAAAGTAATAGTTGTTTCCAGTTAAAGCGAAACCGTAGACTGAAAGAAAAATGAATGGATGTCAGTCAAATTTTGATTTCCTGGTATCGATATCAAATAAGTTTTTTTCATCTTAAACTGAATTTTGAAGGCTAAATAAGTCCTCTGAGTAAATGGTATCATGGCTGAGACTAAGAACTACAATTATATCTACTTAGAGCCAAACCCGAAGCAAAAACTAAAATAAAAGGGCTGTAAAAATACAGACATACAGGCAGATAAACAGACACACACACAAACATCTTGCCTTTTATATATATATATTATCAATTTTCTGCAGTATTGTAAGAACTGCAACCTTGAAACTTCTGAATATCATTTCTTATGTCTTTGTCTATGAGTGTATCAAATTTGATTAAAATTGAACCACACCTTCTATAATCTGATTTTTTTGATTATCGATTTTCAATATTTATCGGGGGTACATTGACACAAAACCTAGCTAAAAACACTCGCAGACGCTTAGAGTACAACTGTGTAAATTTTCAAGAAAATCAGTTCAGCCGTTTCGAAGTCTATAAGTAATGGACACACACACACACACAGACACACACACAGACACACACACAGACACAGACACACACACACACACGCACACACACACACACACACACACACAGACAAAGTTCGATTTATAAATAAGTTTAGATTTAGATTTAGATAGTCCAAAAAGTAACGCATGACAAATAGAAATAATTGTCCTTTTCACAATCAGTTTTTTTTTTGTGTGTGTATGGAGGTTAAACATTGTCATTGAGTCCTTGTTATCGATCCATATTCTGGAGATGTAAAATGATTAAAAGCTTTATATCTCCTACTGGGCAGCAGGAAGGTGAGCCATTGGACAGTTTTGTAACACGGTTCAGAACCCTCATACATATGATCAGAGGCGTAAGTTGGTTGGAGTAAAGAAACAAGTTAGACACTGGTTTGGAGAAATTGCTAAAGATTTATTTTCATTCATAAAATATGAAAATGTCTCTGGTAAGACGTACAGTGTAGCATTTCAGTGTACTTTGTGGTCCAGTGGATATCGACTTGGAACGAGAAATCGGAGAGCCAAGTTTGAATTCCAGTTGAATTCGTTGCAATCATATATGCGCAAATACCCTTGGGAAAGGTATTAATCCGTTTCTTCCCTCCAGCTATGGGTCAAATAACAGGACAGATTGGCTTCTATAGCCTTGGTTGGCAACCAGTCTACCGCAGAAAGCAATGGCAACCGACTGCAGGATAATCTTCTGCCCAGTCAGTCATGTCTTATTTGAGACATGATCGCCCAAGCATCTATCACGTATGACACTTAACTCACTGACTGAATATAATAGTTGGAGACATGATAAAGTCTTCTACTGGACATAAAGTCCGGGATCAGGTTTTTATTGTTATAAAGTAATAAACTGATCCCCCACTAATTACTACTTAATAATATAATACATTTCTTCCCCCTCTAGCAATGAGTCAAATAATAGAACAGATTGGGTTCTATAGCCTTGGCTGGCAACCAGTCAACCGCAGAAAGTAATGGCGTACTGCAGGATAATCTTCTGCCCAGTTAGTCATGTCTTATTCGAGACATGATCGCCCAAACGTGTATCACGTATGGCACTTAACTGACTGACGGCATGTATGGGATTTAGCTGAACAAAAATTGGCGCAGAGAGATATATGTTTTCTAATCTAAATCTAAATCTATATATATATATAATCTAAATCTATCTAAACTTATTTATAAATGTAACTTTGTGTGTGTGTGTGTGTGTGTGTGTGTGTGTGTGTGTGTGTGTGTTACCTATAGACTCCAAAACAGCTGAATCAATTTTCTTGAAAATTTACACAGTTGTACTATAAGCGTCTGCGAGTGTTCTTAGCTAGGTTTTGTGTCGAGGTAACCCCGATAAATATCGAAAATCGATAATAAAAAAACTCGGGTTATAGAGGGAGTGGTCTGATTTTAATCAAATTTCATACACTCATAGAAAAAGACATAAGAAACGATATTCAGAAGTTTTAAGGTTACAGTTCTTACAATAGTGCAGAAAATCAATAATATATATATATATAAAAAGCAAGATGTTTGTGTATATCTGTTTATCTGCCTGTATGTCTATATTTTTTTCAGCCCTTTTATTTTAGTTTTTGCTTCAGGTTTGGCTCTAAGTAGGTATAATTGTAGTTTTTAGTCTCAGCCATGATACCATTTACTCAGAGGACTTATTTAGCCTTCAAAATTCAGTTTACGATGAAAAAAACGTATTTGATATTGATACCAGGAAATGAAAACTTGACTTACATCCATTCATTTTTCTTTCAGTCTACGGTTTTGCTTTAACAGGAAACAACTTTTGCTTTTTAGTCTTTCATGCCAATGTCCAAAGAGTCTGAGCTCCAGGACCATGGGTTAGTTTTAGAGATATATATATGTGTGTGTGTGTGTGTGTGTGTGTGTGTGTGCGTGTGTGTGTGTATATATATATATATATATATATATATATATATATTACGTGGATTGGTAAATTGTCGCAATTATTTTATTATTTCAAATATTCTTTAGGCTGAGTCTGAGCTCCAGGACCATTGATTAGTTTTAAAGCTTTTATTACACCCAAGCAATGCTGAGCTATACTGCTAGTAATTGTATAAATTTTGCTTTAATTTGTTATTTCTATATGTAAATATGGTGAATTATCTCATAGATCCAAGAAGGCCAGAGTAGTGTAGCCTATATGTGCGAGTAAATTGCTCACGATGCAGACTCTCCAAGAACCGACACTAGAATGACAAAGCACATGTGTCAGTAAGTCACTTCAAAGCTGGCAGTGCACCCAATATGCAAATTCTCTGGCTCAGTGAGAGTGTATAAAAATGGCGAGTTCTTGTTGTGTCGATAGATCAAGTTTTTCTTGTGCGTTAAGCGTAATTCTCTGCGTGACATACCAAACCAGAATTCATTACAAGGGTGTTTCCAGTGTTTGTGCTACTGACTTACGTCTCTTCTGCTACAGTAAATTGTGTTTTAGTGAATTATTTTTGGCATGGTGAAATGTATTTTCTGTTACAAATACACCCTTAGAGGGAAAATGTTGTGTTGAGAATTTTCTTGGAATAATGTTACCAAAAAATTGTAAAAGGAAAAACATTTGAAATGATTTGGTTACAGAGTATTTAAAGTGTTGTTGGATATCAAGTTACCAAATGATCTCACCCTAGAGATTTTACTGCCCAAAGGGGATCCTTAAAGCTGTACTTTCAAGGTTTTTTTTTAAAAGAAGAGAGTTACGTTTGAAACTGGTGCAGGTTGTAGGTAGATTTTTTCTTATAATCTTTTCATTCCAAGCAAGGCAGGACTGCCACTGGTGCACAAAGGGTTACAGTAAGAGAAAAAACAAGGTACAGGGGATGGATGGGAATTAAGTAGATAAAAGATGGCAATTGACATTGCATTTAAACTTTTGGAAATTTTAGCTCTTTGAAAGCAAGCAAACAAAAGGGAATTCTACAAACAGGAAATGCAAGAAAATAAACTGTTAGACAAGAGGCGGTTACATTTAACTATTTTGGCGGTAAAAGGGTGGGACCTAGATACCAATCTTGTAGCCCGTGTAAACACATGCGGTCAGGGAACCAGGGTAAAATACTTGTCAGAGCAGTTACCATGAAAATACTTATAGAAAAGACAGAAGAAAGCCACATCACATTGGTGAGAAAGTGACTGAAGATGGGTTGCCAGGTCAGGATTGATTATATTGCAGATCATCTTTTGCATTTTGTTGAGAACTTCATGATGAATAGCAGAAGCACCTGACCAGATATGGCAACAATATTCAATGCACGAACAAATGATAGATTTATAAATGTACAAAATGGATTCTGACGAGAACCACAAGATGAATACCAGAAGCACCCAACCAGATATGGCTACAATATTCAATGCCCAAACAAATGGTAGATTTATAAATGTGCAAAATGGATTCTGACGAGAATTGCTTTCTGCTTAGAGGTGATATAACATTTTGGAAAGCAGAACAGTCATATCTGTTAACAGCTAAAAGTCTATGAGGTTTGAAATACCAAATGTTGGTTCTTATATATATATTTCGTATGACTTGAATATGTTGGGCCAATGAATACGTTGGCCTGATCTTGTGTGTTTGGTGTGATCTGTAGCATCTTCCTTGGATTGATCAGTGGTGAGAGTTTGCGGTTTTGTAGTTTGTTTCAGTGAATCGACATCGGCTGGTTTCATTCTGTCAATTGATACATTGTCTATATTTTTGTTTCATTCAATGGTGAAACATTATTTTGTCTTATCGATTACTCGGAATGGGCCATCATATACAGGTTGAAGTGTTTTTTTTACACTGTCTCTTCTCACAAGAACAAAATTATTTGAGAAAAGATTTTTAAGCATATTTGTATTGTTCATGGACTTTCTGAGTGCTGTGAAAGATAAGGTCACTCATTGCTGTTTTAAAATTTTTTGCAAAAGTGCTTGTCGGCTGAATTTCTAGAATATATAGAAAAAATGTTCTGGAAAAATAAATTGAGTTCTGTAGAACAATTCTGTAATGTAATGTGGCATAATGGATATCAGATCAGAATACAAAATTGGAAAGCCGAGCTGGAATTCTAGTCAAGTTCATTTCATTCACTTACACACAAATATCCTTGGGATGGTATTAACCTATCTCTTCGGTTAATTTTTGTTTTGTTCCCCGAAGGCCTTTACCCCTTCAAATCTTTCTAAAACATCCCTATTTCCAAGCAAATGTATATGCTGAACTCAAATCGATAATTATTTATTCAAGAAACCTACCTTTTTTTCATTTTATCGAGTAGAAAAATATGGAACTTCTTGTCGCTGTTTCTCACCCCGTAACCACGGTTCAAAAATGTTATTCACTGCAGACTGAATTCACGCATAGTTTTACGTTTTTTCAGTCATTTTACTTCCAGTTTCAATTAGTAGGTGGAAAATGAGTTCCGAAACCAAACAAATCATGGAGTAATTGTTCAATGGGAGTAAATCGGCCGAAATCAGTATCCTACGCATCAGGTCATTCAGCGGTGAATCAGATATGCAAAAAGTAGTAAGGGGTGAGATATAGTCCGATAAATTTCTGGCTGATATCATGAAAAAAGGTAGGTTTCTTCAATAAACAATTATCGATTTGGGTTCAGCATATACATTTGCACAGAATTAAGGATGTTTTGGAAAGATTTGAAGGGGTAAAGGCCTTCGGGGAACAAAACAAAAATTTACCATCTCTTCTTCCTTTATTTATGGGTTGACTAGCAGGACAGATTGGGTTCAGATTGGCAACCAGTCTATCTTAGAAAGTAATGGCAACCTACTCTGGGGAAATTTTCTGCTTAGTGATGTCTCGAAAAAGAGATCATTTTTCAAACATGTATCATTTATGGCAATTTTTTGACTGACATCAATTCTGCTGTGAGGCATTGCAAATACTCTTTGATGGTGGTCTTAATACGAAGAGAATTGAGGTAAATTTTTGTTCTAATGTGTTGGCTGTGATGTAAAAGCAAGGGGTGCTTTTAGCGGACTGTGGACACATGCCACTAGTCCATTTGCGCATGAGTGATATGCATTTGTTTTCATGTGTTTTACTCCTAGCAGTTGTATTAAATCCTTAAATAGCCAGTCAGTTAAGTGCCAGACGTGATACATGCTTGGGCGATCATGTCTTGAAAGAGACATAACTGACTGGGCAGAAGATTATCCCGCTGTAAGTTGCCATTGCTTTCTGCAGTAGACTGGTTGCCAGCCAAGGCTATAGAACCCAATCTGTCCTATTATTTGACTCATAGCTAAAGGGGGAAAAATGTATTATATTATTAAGTAGTAATTACTAGGGGATCAGTTTATTACTTCATAACAATAGACAACCGATCCCCCACTTTATGACCAGTAAAAGCCTTAATCATGTCAACAATTATTATATTCAGTCAGTCAGTTAAGTGCCATATGTGATACACGCTTGGGCAATCATGTCTCGAAAGACTGACTGGACAGAAGATTATCCCGCAGTAGCTTGCCATTGCTTTCTGCAGTAGCCAAGGCTATAGAACCCAATCTGTCCTGTTATTTAACCCATAACTGGAAGGAATAGACCGATTAATACCTTTCCCAAGGGCATTTGCACATAAGTGAATGCAATGAATTCAGCTGGAATTTGAACTCAGCTCCCTGATTTCTCGTTCTGAGCCAATATCCAATGCACCACAACACACATCCTAAATAGAGTGGAATGAAATTGTGGACCTTGGTTGATCATGATTCTTTCAGGTATGCCAAAGTTTGCTAATCATAAACAGATTGTAGCTGTCAGGAAAGCAAGTAAATGAAAGCGAATTCCACAGGCGGGAAGTGCGAGAAAAGAAGCTGATGGAGTAGAATTAGCATTTACAATTTATTGGTTTCACAGTAAAAGGGTGGGACCTAGTTGCTAATCTTGGGGCTCGAGTAAATTTATATATAGGAGACACTAGTGAGCTAAGTTCATTGGAGCAGAAGCCATGAAAGTATTTGTCGATGAGACACAGGGAAGACACAGTGTGCTGGTGAAAAAGTAACTGTATCCGAGTTGCCAAGTTTATCACATTACAGATTCTCCGTTGGATTTTGTCAAGGACACCTAGGTGGATAGCAGGAGCACCCGACCAGTTATGGCAGCCGTATTCAATGCACGGGCGGATGGTAGATTTATATACGTGCAGGATTGTTCCAAATAGGAAAAACTTCCGGGCCCTACACAGAGAACCGACCTTCTTAGCAGTGGATTTAGTCATGGATTCGATATAGTCATTCCATTTGAGGTTTGTTGTGAGAGTTTAGCCGAGGAGGCACAGTGTTTTGCTTTCAGGGACACTAGCCTGATTCATGCTAATGGATAAAACAAACGTCAAAGTAAGAGAAATTGAACATTTGTTAATGTCAGTCAGTTAAGTACCATCCGTGATACATGCTTTGGTGATCATATCTGAAAGAGACATGATGACTGAGGCCAAAGATTTTCTTGCAGTAGGTTGCCATTGCTTTTCTAAAATGAACTGAGGTTGACAAACAGAACTTCATTTTCTATATTCAGGCATTTGCCTTCATTGGAGGAAGAAAGATAAAATTAGTTAATTGGAAGTGGGTGCTGAAATATTTGGAAATTCTCACTTTGTACTTGGAGTTCGGTGCTGAAACACTCCATTTTCAGACTTCAGTCAATTAATTGCCATTTATGCCTGCTTGGGTGATCATGTCTCAAAAGGTAGGCTGACTGGGCCAAAGATTTTCTTTGATAGGTTGCCATTGCTTTTCCGTAGACTGGTTGACAAACAGAACACAATTTTCCTGCCAGCTGCTTCTGCATGGAGGGAGAGAAGATAAAGTCAGTTAATTGGAGGCTAGGGTGCTGAAATATTTTGTTCTCATACATGCTGGAGTTCGGGTGCTGAAACACTCATTTTCCGACTTCTAAGTCAATTAATTGCCATTTATGGCACACACTTGGGTAAGTCATGTCTCGAGACATGACTGACTGGGCCAAAAGATTTTTCTTGCAGTAGGTTATTCTTTTCTGACACAGACTGGTTGACAAACAGAACACATTTTTCTGCTATTCAACCCCCATAGCTGGAGAGAGAGAAGATAAAGTCAGTTAATTAGGTAAGTGCTCTTTGAAATATTTTGTTCTCATACATGCTTTAGTTGAAGGTGCTGAAACACTCATTTCAGACTTCAGTCAATTCATTGCCATTTGTAATACACACACTTGGGTGATCACCATCTCAAAAGAGACATGACTGACTGGGCCAAAGATTTTCTGCAGTAGGTTGCCATTACTTTTCACAGTAGGCTGGTTGACAAACAGAACTGCTGGTGCACCTGCTATTCCAGCCATGGCTGGAGGGAGAAGATAAAGTCAGATGGTGGGTAAGTGCTGAAATATTTTTGTTCTCTTTGTGCTGGAGTTAGGGTGCTGAAACACTCATTTCAGACTTCAGTCAATTAATTGCCATTTGTAATACACACTTGGGTGATCATATATCTCAAGGAACATGGACTGACTGGGCCAAGATTTTCTTGCAGTAGGTTGCCATTACTTTTCACAGTAGACTGGTTGACAAACAGAACACAATTTTCCTATATTCAACATAGCTGGAGGGAGAAGAAGATAAAGTCAGTTAATTGGAAGGCTGAGGTCTGAAATATTTTGTTCTATATGCATACTGGAGTTCGGGTGCTGAAACACTCATTTTCAGACTTCCGTCAATTAATTGCCATTTGTAATACACTTGAGTCTGCATCTCAAGAGACATGACTGACTGGGCCAAGACCCACTCTTGCAGTAGGACATTACTTTTCACAGTAGACTGGTTGACAAAACAGAACACAATTTTTCCTGTCCCAACCCATAGCTGGAGGAAGAAGATAAAGTCAGTTAATTGGAAGTGGGGTGCTGAAATATTTTGTTCTCTTTACATGCTGGAGTTCGGGTGCTGAAACATATATTTTCAGACTTCAGTCCATTAATTGCCATTTGTAATACACACTTGGGTGATCACTTCTCCAGAAAAGAGACATGACTGACTGGGCCAAAGATTTTCTTGCAGTAGGTTGCCATTACTTTTCACAACGTGTGACTGGTTGACAAACAGAACACCGTTTTCCTGCTAATTCAACCCCCATAGCTGGAGAGAGAGAAGACAAAGTCAGTTAATTGGAAGTGGGTGCTGAAATATTTTGTTCTCATACATGCTGGAGTTCGGGTGCTAAAACACTCATTTCAGACTTCAGTCAATTAATTGCCATTTGTAATACACTTGGGTGATCACTATGTCAAAGGAACATGACTGACTTTGCGGCAAAGATTTTTCTTGCAGTAGGTTGCCATTACTTTTCACAGTAGACTGGTTGACAAACAGAACACAATTTTTCCTGCTATTCAACCCATGGCTGGAGAGAGAAGATAAGAAGTCAGTTAATTGGAAGTGCAGTGCCTGATATTTTTGTTTCTCATACATGCTGAGTTAGGGTGCTGAAAGCATCATTTTCAGACTTCAAGATGTTAATTAATTGCCATTTGTAATACCACTTGGGTGATCATATCTCAAAAGAGACATGACTGACTGGGCCAAGGTGCACTGCCTTTGCAGTAGGTTGCCATTACTTCACAGTAGACTAGGGTGACAAACAGAACACAATTTTCCTGCTATTCAACCCATAGCTGGAGAGAGAGAAAGATAAAGTCAGTTAGTGGAAGTGGGGTGCTGAAATATTTGCATTCTCCATACATGCACAGATTCGGGTGTGAAACACTCATTTTCAAAGACTTCGTCCAATTAATTATGGCTGTAATACTTCGGGTGATCATATCTCAAAAGAGACATGACTGACTGGGCCAAAGATTTTCTTGCAGTAGGTTGCCATTACTTTTTCACAGAAGTAGTGGTTGACAAACAGAACTGGGCACTGCTATTCAACCATAGCTGGAGAAAGATAAAGTCAGATTAATTGGAAGTGGGTGAAAATCTTTTGTTCTCTTTATGCTGGAGTTAAGTGCTGAAACACTCATTTTCAGACTTCAATTAATTGCCATTTGCAGCACACACATACTTGGGTGATCACTATCTCAAAAGAGACATGACTGACTGGAAGACTAGGAATGCCTTGCAATGGTTGCATTACTTACAAGTAGACTGGTTGACAAACAGAACACAATTTTTCCTGCTATTCAACCCATAGCTGGAGAGAGAGAAAGATAAAGTCAGTTAGTGGAAGTGGAGTGCAAAATATTTTGTTCTCATACACATGCCAGGTTAGGGTGCTGGAAACATATATTTCAGACTGATCAATTAAGGCTTACCCATTGTAATACACATGGGTGAATATACATCTCAAAAAGAGACATGACTGACTGGGCCAAGATTTTCTTGCATTAAGTTGCCATTACTTGCCGTAGACTGGTTGACAAAGCAGAGCACGAATTTTTCCTATTCAGCACATAGCTGGAGAGAGAGAAGATAAAGTCAGTTAGTGGAAGTGGAGTGCTGAAATATTTTGTTCTCATACATGCTGGAGTTGAGGTGCTGAAACACTCATTTTCAGACCAGTCAGTCATTGCCATTGTCACACATGGGTGATCATCTCAAAAGAGACATGACTGACTGGGCCCAGACACACCACTGTGCAGTAGGTTTGTGTCTTTCACAGTAGACTGGTTGACAAACAGAACACAATTTTCCTACTATTCAACCCATAGCTGGAGAGAGAAGATAAAGTCAGTTAATTGGAAGTGGGGTGCTGGAAAACTCAACATTCCTCATACATGCTGGAGTTCGGGTGCTGAAACACTCATTTCAGACTTCAGTCTGGTCATTTATTTGTAATACACACTTGGGTGATCATGTCTCAAGAGACATGACTGACTGGGCCCAAGATTTTCTTGCAAATGGGTTGCCATTACTTTTCACAGTAGACTGGTTGACAAACAGAACACAATTTTTCCTGCTATTCAACCCATAGCTGGAAGAGAAAGAATAAAGTCAGTTAATTGGAAGTGGAATATGGAAAATATTTTGTTCTCACTTGCTGGAGTTAGGGTGCTGAAACACTCATTTTCAGACTTCAATCAGTGTTTGCCATTTGTAATACACACTTGGGTGATCTTTCTCTCAAAAGAACTGTGACAGCTGGGTAAAGATTTTCTGCAGTAGGTTGCCATTACCTTGCAGTGACTGGTTGACGGCAGAGCCCTGGTTTTCTATGCTATTCTTCCCTTGTGGCTGGAGGGAGAGAAGATAAGAAGTCAGTTGGTGGAAGTGGGGTGCTGAAATGGTACATTCTGTACATGTAGATTGGAATTGCTGGGCTGCTCATTTTCAGACTTCAGTCAATTGGTACCATTTTATAAGCTACACACTTGGGTGAATATCTCAAAGAACTGACTGACTGGGCCAGTTTTCTTGCAGTAGGTTGCCATTACTTTTCACAGTAGACTGGTTGACAAACAGAACACAATTTTCCTGCTATTCAACCCTTAGCTGTGGAGAGAGAGAGAATAAGAAGTCAGTTAATTGGAAGTGGGGTGCTGGAAATATTTTGTTCTCATACATGCTGGAGTTCGGGTCTTTCAGGCCTCATTTTCAGGCCTCAGTCAGTGATGCCATTGTAATACATAGCTACAGGTGAGTCATACTCAAGGAGCTTGCGTGACTGACTGAACTGAGATGCTGTACAGTAGGTTGCCATACTTTCACAGTAGACTGGGTGGAAACAAACAGAACTTGTATTTTCCTGCTTCCTTCAACCCATAGCTGGAGAGAGAGAAAAGATAGTCAGTTAATTGGAAGTGCAGTTACTGAAATATTTTGTTCTCCTTGCTGGAGTTCGGGTGCTGAAACACTCATTTAAAGACTCAGTCAGTCATTGCCATTGTGGCTACACACTTCCAGGTGATGCTATCTCCAAAAGAGACATGACTGACTGAGGCAAAGATTTTCCTGCAGGCGGTTCATTACTTTTCACAGTAGACTGGTTGATAAGCAGAACACAATTTTTCCTGCTATTCAACCCATAGCTGGAGGGAGAGAAGATAAAGTCAGTTAATTGGAAGTGGGTGCTGAAATATTTTGTTCTCTTTATGCTGGAGTTCGGGTGCTGAAACACTCATTTTCAGACCCTCAAAGTCAATTAATTTCGCATTTAAATACACAGCAGGTGATCATATCTCAAAAGAGACATGACTGTTGGGCTTAAGATTTTCTTGCAGTAGGTTGTATTACTTTTCTGGTAGACTGGTTGACCGGCAAAGACACAATTTTTCCTGCTATTTCAGCACATAAGCTGGAGAGAGATAAAGTCAGTTAATTGGAAGTGGGGTGTGAAATATTTTATTCTCATACATGCCTAAGGTTAAGTTATGAAGCATATTTCAGACTTCGTCAATTAATTGCCATTGTAATACACTTGAATCCTTATCTCAGGGTATGACTGACAGGGCAAAGATTTTCTTGCAGTAGGTTGCCATTACTTTTCCCCAGACTGGTTGACAAACAGAACACAATTTTCCCCACCTATTCAACCCATAGCTGGAGAAGAGAGAAGATAAAGTCAGTTAATTGGAAGTGGGGTGCTGAAATATTTTGTTCTCACTTGCGCATGGAGTTAGGGTGCTAGTACTCATTTTCAGACTTCAGTCAATTAATTATACATTGTAATACACATGGGTGATCATATCTCAAAAGACATGACTGACTGAGCCAAAATTTTTCTTACACAGTAGTTGTATTTACTTTTCACAGTAGGGCTGGTTGACAAACAGAACACAATTTTTCCTGTCATTAAGCACATAGCTGAGAGAGAAGATAAAGTCAATTCATTAGAGTAAGGTGCTAAAATATTTGTTCTCATGCATACTAGAGTTGGATGCTGCAGAAACACTCATTTTCAGACTTAGATAATTAATTGCCATTTGTATGCCTTGGGTGATCATATCAGAAAAGAGACATGACTGACTGAATGGCGATTTTCTTTGCAATGAAGTTTGCCATTACTTGCTACATTAGACTGGACAACTAATGATACAATTTTCCTCACCTAATACAGCCACTGGCTGGAGAGAAAATAAAGTCAGTTAATTTTAGAAGTGGGGTGCTAGTCTTTGTTCCCTAACCATGCTGATTAGGGTGCTGAAACCTCATTTTCAGACACAAATCAATTAATTGCATTTGTAATACACACTTGGGTGATCATATCTCCAAAGAACTAACATGACTGACTGGGCCAAGATTTTCTTGCAGTAGGTTGCCATTCTTTTCACAGTAGACTGGTTGACAAATAGAACACAATTTTTCCTGCTATTCAACCCATAGCTGGAGAGAGAGAAGATAAAGTCAGTTAATTGGAAGTGGGGTGCTGAAATATTTTGTTCTCATACATGCTGGAGTTCGGGTGCTGAAACACTCATTTTCAGACTTCAGTCAATTAATTGCCATTTGTAATACACACTTGGGTGATCATATCTCAAAAGAGACATGACTGACTGGGCCAAAGATTTTCTTGCAGTAGGTTGCCATTACTTTTCACAGTAGACTGGTTGACAAACAGAACACAATTTTTCCTGCTATTCAACCCATAGCTGGAGAGAGAGAAGATAAAGTCAGTTAATTGGAAGTGGGGTGCTGAAATATTTTGTTCTCATACATGCTGGAGTTCGGGTGCTGAAACACTCATTTTCAGACTTCAGTCAATTAATTGCCATTTGTAATACACACTTGGGTGATCATATCTCAAAAGAGACATGACTGACTGGGCCAAAGATTTTCTTGCAGTAGGTTGCCATTTCTTTTCACAGTAGACTGGTTGACAAATAGAACACAATTTTTCCTGCTATTCAACCCATAGCTGGAGAGAGAGAAGATAAAGTCAGTTAATTGGAAGTGGGGTGCTGAAATATTTTGTTCTCATACATGCTGGAGTTCGGGTGCTGAAACACTCATTTTCAGACTTCAGTCAATTAATTGCCATTTGTAATACACACTTGGGTGATCATATCTCAAAAGAGACATGACTGACTGGGCCAAAGATTTTCCTGCAGTGGGTTGATGTTACTTTCTGTGATAGACTGAGTGCCAACCAAGGCTATATGTCCTGCTATTTAACCCATAGCTGGAGAGAGAAGTAATGGATTAATACCTTTCCCAAGGGTATTAGCATGCAAGTGAATGCAACGAATTTCACTGGAATTTGAACTCAGATCTCTGATTTCTTATTCTGAGCTGATATCCACTGCGCCACAATGCACATCCATTTGTTAATGTCAGTGATACATGCTTGGGCGATCATGTCTTGAAAGAGACGTGACTGACTGGGCAGAAGATTATCCCGCAGTTGGTTGCCATTACTTTCTGCGATAGACTGGTTACCAGCCAAGGCTATAGAACCCAATCTGTCCTGTTATTTGACTCATAGCTAGAGAGGGAAGAAATGTATTATATTATTAAGTAGCAATTAGTGGGGGATCAGTTTATTACTTTATAACAATAAAAAGATGCATCCCCAACTTCATGTCCAGTAGAAGACTTAATCATGTCTCCAACTATTATATTCAGTCAGTCAGTTAAGTGCCATATGTGATATGATACATGCTTTGGGCGATCATGTCTGGAATGAGACATGACTGACTGGGCAGAAGATTATCCCACAGTAGGTTGCCATTGCTTTATGGTAGACTGATTGCCAGCCAAGGCTATAGAACCCAATTTGTCTTATTATTTGACTCATAGCTAGAGGGGGAAGAAATGTATTATATTATTAAGTAGTAATTAGTGGGGGATCAGTTTATTATTTCATAACAATAAAAAAACCGATCCCCCACTTTATACCCAGTAGAAGCTTTAATCATGTCTTTAACTATTATATTCAGTCAGTCAGTTAAGTGCCATATGTGATACACGCTTTGGGCAATCATGTCTTGAAAGAGACATGACTGACTGGGCAGAAGATTATCCCACATTAGGTTGCCATTACTTTCCGTGGTAGACTGGTTACAAGCCAAATGTCATACAAATGGCAACAAAGATGAGGACAATAGTCCAAATAATGTAAATAGTGTACAATTCAATTTATTTATTGACTAGCAGTTCAGTTTTCCACCTCTTGCACAGTTAACTCAGATGCAACTAATCTGGCACTGCTGTGTTGTAAATTATATGAGCTGGTGAATAATTTCCTGAAGAAGTGTATTGTTATTGTTATGAAACAGCAAAAAATATGAAAACTGGCTAGCAAAAAAAAAATAGACATTGTCTTGATAAATATTTGATTCTTGTCAAAATTAAGAATGCGGGCAAAATTCTCCGTGTCAGGAAAATATTTTATAAAGACTAAACTATCACCCGGTTCACACTCCACCCACATCTATTGAACAGGTATAGAGTATCATCCCTTGTTCCCTGTTTAGGATGTGGTTTCCAGCTTTCTCTTTTCCAATCTTTTCACTTTTCCTTTTTGTTTATTTTTTTTCAATTGGAGTAGATAGACTGAACTATCAGCCGGTTCACACTCCACCCACGTCTATTCCTCTTTTCCAATCTTTTCACTCTTATGTAGGCCCCTGCACATCAGTGGCATTACTGGCTTGCTCGAGGTGATATGATTAAAAAAAAAAAAAGAGACCTAAAAAATCAATAAAAATGATTATCCACAGACACAAAGCTTAGGATCAAAGTGTAGTCTCTGTTCCAATAGCAGACAGCTGTCTGACAGCTCCAGTCAGCAGCAGCAGTACGAGCTCACCATTGGCCACTGTTCTAGCCAGACAGTTATTCTCCCGCTCTAGCCAGCCATCATCACCAGCAGTAATGATATGTGATAAACTGTCCTTCTCAAGACAATACTTTTCAACAATCCTCTCATCCTCTACATCAGTGGTTCCCAACCATTTTTGTCCCATTGCCCCTTTTCCATTCACTTGCGGACCCCTTGTGGACCCCTTGCGGACCCCTTGTGGACCCCTTGCGGACCCCTACAACAGAATAGGTTAAACCAGCAAAAATAAAAGATTTTTCTGTCAAAAAATATATTCATCTAAAATGTCCTGTGTTATTATTCTGATTAAGCTTTAAACTTACTCATCTAAAATCAAAAAAATATTTCATTCAGCCCTCCTTTATTTAAGTAAAACACTGAGTAAAAATGTTATGTTAACATTGTCATAGCTGTAGGTATTGTACACAAAAACTATCTTTATAAAACTGGTTTTAATTTTGAGCAAATGAACGAAGAAAAAAAATCATAAAACCCGAAATCGCACATGCGTATTGAACATAGAAATAAAGCCTGCGATTAAAAAATAAACCTTACTTTGTTTGACACAACTGTATATTTCATTCATCTTATTGATTACGTTGAGATTTTTACTGCCAATGGGAAGAAGCATCTTACAAGTAGAAGAAAGAAAGTTTGAAATTATGGATAAAATTATAGGGGGTGCCCCACACATCTAGCACATTATGAGCATATGCTGGTACGAATTAGAATCTTTTGGACCCCTTGAAATTCTTTCATGGACCCCTAGGGATCCATGGACTCCTGGTTGGGAATTAAAGTTCTACATGAACGTGCAGAGACTTACCCAGTACACCTTATTTTTTTCAATATATTTCCTTTAGTGAAAATAAATTTGACGATATATTTTTTTTCACAAGTCTTTGTTTAGTTTGTTGTTGTCTTCCATCCTTCAATATCCATTTGTGAGCCAATATACTGTTGCGTCATGGTTTGTACCATGTGATATCTAGTTGGCCGTTTGTATATAAGACAATGTGCACTTAGCATGGGGGTTGTCATTATCGGGAAGTAACAGCTACTACTGCGAGAGACTGTAAATATTGTATATACATCTTGGTTGTACCACTCTGCTAATAAAGTAGTTTATCTACATTTCTCTGTCTATCTCTTCATTCCACGAGACAACAGTTGAGTGTTGTCATTATCACGGACTTTGGGAAGTAACACCTACTACTGTGAGAGACTTGTAAATATTGTATATATATCTTGGTTGTACCACTCTGTTAATAAAGTAGTTTATCTATCTCTCTGTGTATCTCTTCATTCTATGATACAAGAGTTGAATGTTGTCATTATCACGGACTTTGGGAAGTAATACCTACTACTGCGAGTGACTGTAAATATTGTATATACATCTTGGTTGTACCACTCTGTTAATAAAGTAGTTCATCTACATTTCTCTGTGTATCTCTTCATTTTACGATACAACATATACAACCTGCAACATACTATTTCCAATTCTTATAACATTGAATCAATAACTACATCTACCACTAAGAATTTTAGGTCACTATGTCAATCCAAGAAATTTTTCTCATCCGAATCTATCTTGCACATTTATAAATCTGCTATTCGTCCATGCATTGAATACTTTTGCCATATCTGGTTGGTTGCTCCTGCTATTCATCTTGAGGTTGTCGTCAGAATCCATCTTGCACATTTATAAATCTACCATTCGTCTATGCATTGAATACTGTTGTCATATCTGGTTGGGTGCTTCTGCTATTCATCTTGCACATTTAAAAATCTACCATTTGTGCATGCATTGAGTCATCATCATCATCATTTATCCATCACCCCCAGATGGTGCATAGGGCAGCAACCTTTTGTTGCTGTTTATGTAACAAACTGTTTTTTACAGGGCAGGGTTGTTAGCCCTGCACCCAACCCCCAAACCTGGAGGACTGGTGGACCATTCTTGGTCCTTATGTTTACAGCACCTGGTATTCCCAAATGGTTACCCATTTAAGTACTGACCAGGCTCGATGTTGCTTAACTTCGGTGATCAGACGGGAACCGGTGTATTCAACATGATATAGCCAGAGACATTAATGTAATTCATCATCATCATTTATCCATCACCCCCAATGGTGCATAGGGCAGCAACTTTTTGTTGCTGTTTCTGTAACAAACTGTTTTTTACGGGGCAGGGTTGTTAGCCCTGCACCCAACCCCTAAACCTGGAGGACCCATGCATTGAGTACTATTGTCCTTATCTAGTCAGGTGCTATTCATCTTGGGGTTCTTGACAAAATCCAAACGAGTATCTGCAATGTAATCAATCCTGATTTACCAGCTCGACTTCAGTAATTTTTTCACTGATAAGCTGTAGCTTCTGTCTGTCTTTTCTACAAATACAGGGTGTCCATAAAGTCCGTGTGCACTTTCAAAAATTTCTAACTTTATTTGTATTTGCGATAGAAATAATTTGTAAAAGAGATTAGAAAGAAGTAAATCTATATTTTTTAAGATTTTATTGAAATTTTATTTAAGTTTCCACGCGTCTTCCATCATTAGCAATACAAAGGGTAATACGATTTTGCAGTTCATATTTTTTTACTTATCTAAAAATTGTTGCAAATTTGGTGGTAAAGAATTATTCAATAACTATACTTAAAACTTGGTACATTAAACTTTATAACACTTTTTACGGATCATTTTTATCACAAATACAAATAAAGTTATAAAGGTTTTAAAGTTCACACAAACTTTATGGACACCCTGTATTTCATCAAAGAATAGGTGACCTCTCTTCACCATCACCATCATCATCAATCAAATGCCAAAGTATGGTAGTAGTGTCGCTGAGTCTCTGGTGGAAACATACAACGCAACCCTCGACTCGTGTGCACTTTAAAAAATTTCTAACTTTATTTGTATTTGTGATAGAAATAATTTGTAAAAAAGATTAAAAAGAAGTAAATCTATATTTTTTAAGGTTTTATTGAAATTTTATTTAAGTTTCCACATGTCCTCCATCATTAGCAATACAAAGGGTAATACAATTTTGCAGTTCATATTCTTTTTACTTATCTAAAAATTGTTGCAAATTTTGCGGTAAAGAATTATTCAATAACTAAACTTAAAACTCGGTACATTAAACTTTATAACATTTTTTGCAGATTATTTCTATCACAAATACAAATAAAGTTATAATTTTTTTTAAAGTGCGCACAGACTTTATGGACCCCCTGTATTTTCATGGCTTCTGTTCTGACGAGATTATTTCCCTGGTGCCCTGACCACATGAATTCATTTGTGCTACTAGATTGGCATCTAGGTCCCACCCTTTTTGCTGTAAAAACAATCATGTGTAAGAACCACTTATTAGTTTCTTTTCTTGCACTTCCCACCTGTCAAACTCTCTTATCTATACTTGCTTCCTTGATAGATACAATCTCCAAAAGAATAAATGTAATGTCAATTGTCATCATTTGCCTCCTTGATTTCTATCCATCTCTTGTCTTTCCTTCAACATCCCCTGAACCTTGTTCTTTATTTTTATTTTTCTCTCAGTGTAACTATCTGCATACCAGTGGTGGTCCTGCCTTGTGTTATGAGGATGCATTTCTATTCATAAAATATTAATAAAGTCTACAAAAAGAATAAAAGTTATAGTGAGAGATTCTACTGAGTCTTACTTGTTTATACAAAAAACCTTTTTATTCAGCAAGTCATTGTTAAATAGAGAAATTAGAAATAGAACTAGAAGATTCTAGATCACTCCAGTATATTCGAGAAAAATCTAGATGATTTGAGAAATATGCTAATAAGGTGCTAGCCCCTATAAAAATAGGTTTGTTGAAGAGAGTTGTCAGTTATAAAAAGGAATTGCTGCCAGTATCACCTCTGGCTTGATTCACGGACAATTATATCCAGCCGAAAGAATCTCTATGAAAAGTTGCTGACCAACAAAAACTCAAAAAGAGAAACTCATGGAAAAAATCTTGTAAATAGAATCTTTGAATATTTTCATTGACCAAACTAAAGTTAATCTATATATATATATATATATATATTTGAGGAGTTCCAGTATAGCACTTAGATTACTTTGAGAGCCCTAACATGTTAAAAACATACTTGACCCACACCCACTTCTCATAACACTACACCCATAGACCTAGAGCAGCAGTAAACTCTGTTTTCAGTTTTGAGTGCTAAAATTGTATATTTGTATATCTTTTTATTTTGTGTTTTTTGTAAATTAAATATTTGTTTGTGATTTAGCTCTGTGTCAATTACTTTTTTTCTTTTGTTACAATTTCCAACACATAACACTTGCTTAGGGTGAAACAATTATATATAAAAAACATTCTGTTGTGTCCTCATCAATCTGTGGAGGAATTTTCAGGCTGAATTTTGTGGCCATAACTCTGCTCTGCTACCAAGTGGAAGAGCAAATTCAAAAGAAGGAATTAACAACTGTTATTTCTTGTTTAAAATGATAAAGTTCCACCAGGGACTTCATACAAAAAAGATAAATTGGCAGAGCTTAAATCCAGTTCCAGGATTGAACCACTTTTAACCAGCGGTGGTGTCAAGCCTCTTGGTGCTAATTTAAATGCAATTATCTTCTATGTAATTTTTAACACTTATAATCAGAGAGAGACAGTTGAAATGCCTTGTACACATAATGAAAAAGGAAGGCCTGGAGAATTTAACACTCACAGAAGATAATGGAGGAAAGAGGGACATTACGAAATTGTAAATAAGTTAGCTAATGAGTTCATGTAAATGGATGGCAGAACAGTGGAGGGGCAAAACAACAAATGTTCAAATGATTTATATTTAAAATCTATCGCTAAAGATGCTGTAAAAATGACTGGTTCATTGTTCTGCTCCAGTAAGTACCTGACTCTCTCTGCTATACTCTTTTTACAAGAGCCAGATCAGACCGAAAATGGACTATTAATACCATATCTGGGCTGGAGCTGCACAATCTTTGCGTTTCAGCTTGTAACACTTTAAAAAGTACTCAACTCTTTATGACCTGCTCTATTTTTGCAAGAAAAAGAGCAGACCAAAAATGGACTATTACTGCCATATCATGGCTGAAGCTGCTCAATCTTCGCGTTTCAGCTTGTAGCACTTTAAAAAGTATCTGACTCCTTATGATCTGCTCTATTTTTTCAAGAGAAAAAGCAGACCAAAAATGGACTATTACTGACATATTTGGGCTGGAGCTGCACAATCTTTATTTCAGCTTGTAGCATTTTAAAAAGTAGTGGACTCTTTATGACCTGTTCTATCGTTACAAGAACCAGATCAGACCAAAAATGGATGATTGCTATTTGTGTGTGTGTGTGTGTGTGTGTGTGTGTGTGTGTGTGTGCGTGCACTATGTGGTTGAATTGACATTAGTCAATTGCCTGGAGAGTTTATTCCTAATATAGAAGAGTGCCATGTTGTTGCTACAAAATTCCAGAGCCAAAAGAACTAGAGAGGATTTATGTCCCCTCTTTTTAGAGTCCTGAATTGTACCACATGCAATGGTGTTAAACAAAGTCCATTGGCAGACAAGCCAGATCTATTCTGATTCAATTTGTAACATACAATGTGTGTTAGCACGTGTTATAACCTGTCTTCATCAGCCGCCAACCAGGGGTAATGTCACGGTTTCAGTGTCTATGGCGGGACCACCACCTCTGGCGCCACCAGGCAGGGTATGAAGATAAACTTGTTGATTGTCCCTCTTTCATATTCTCATAAAGAAGTAAATAAAACGATCGTTCCTCTTTGCTGTTTGTATCGGCAATTAAATTTCCTGAATGCGTTTGCCGTTATTAGCGCTCTCGTGAAGGAAGAAAAAAAATGCATTAGATGACCACACAAATATCTCATTTGCACATATTAGATCGTGATGTTGCACGAATTTTGTTTGCTTGTTGTCTTGATCTCGACCAAATCCAACTTGAGATGTTCTGTACCGTTGTTCGAATGTGGTGCGAAGTGCTTTTTAAACCATGGCCAGTGATGCCTAGTTTAGAAAGGAAAGAAATAAGTGAATGTCCCAGATATTCCTATGAATTTTCTGACAAGGAGATTCGTAAAGACATGTTAAGGAAATCATGATGCCTCTAAAATGATCGTGCTCATAATCAATAATGAGTGACAAGATTACAAAATAGGTGTTGCAACTGCTGCTAAGAATTCATAGGTAAAAAAAAAAACAACTTCATGTTCACTGATGATATTTAAAAAAAACAAAAGGCCTCTGGGCTTTTGTGTTGTCATCAAGAGAAATTTACAAAAGGACTGACAGTTGTTTACATTATCCAAGTTTTGTGTCTCAGAGGAATATGGAGTCATTTCTAGACTTTGTAGGTTTATGGCCATTTCACATTGAAACAAGTTAAGCAACTGCAAGCCTGGTCAGTATATAAGTAGGTAGCAGCAAATTTTATTATAAGACTGACAATTGTTTTCATTTTCGAAATTTTGTATGTCAGAAGAATATGAAGTTATTTTTCGATTTTGTAGGCTTGTGGCCATTTCACATTGAAACAAGTTAAGCAATGGTGGGACTAGTCAGTATATAAGTGGGTAAAAGCAAATTTTGTTATAAGACTGATATTTCTTTACATTTTCTAAACTTTGTGTCTCAGAAGAATATGAAGATGTTTTGAGATTTTGTAGGCTTATGGCCATTTCACATTGAAACAAGCAACTGTGAGCCTGGTCCATATATAAGTGGGTAACAGCAAATTTTATTATAAGACTGATATTTTTTTACATTTTCAAAATTTTGAGTCTCAGAGGTATGTGGAATTATTTCTAGAAATTGTAAGCTTATTGCTACATCACATTGAAACAAGTTAAGCAACTGCAAGCCTGGTCAGTATATAAGTGGGTAACAGCAAATTTTATGATAAAATTGATATTTGTTTACATTTTTAAAGTTTTGAGTCTCAGAAGAATATGAAGTTGTTTCTAGATTTTGTAGGCTTATAGCCATTTCACATTGAAACAAGTTAAGCAACTGCAAGTCTGGTCAGTATATAAGTGGGTAACAGCAAATTTTATTATAAGATTGAAATTTGTTTACATTTTTAAAGTTTTGAGTCTCAGAAGAATATGAAGTTGTTTCTAGATTTTGTAGGCTTATGGCCATTTTACATTGAAACAAGTTAAGCAACTGCAAGTCTGGTCAGTATATAAGTGGGTAACAGCAAATTTTATTATAAGATTGAAATTTGTTTACATTTTTAAAGTTTTGAGTCTCAGAAGAATATGAAGTTGTTTCTAGATTTTGTAGGCTTATGGCCATTTCACATTGAAACAAGTTAAGCAACTGCAAGTCTGGTCGGTATATAAGTGGGTAACAGCAAATTTTATTATAAGATTGAAATTTGTTTACATTTTTAAAGTTTTGAGTCTCAGAGGTATGTGGAGTTATTTCTAGATTTTATAGGTTTATGGAATATCACATAGAAACAAGTTAAGCAATGTCAAGCCTGGTTAGTACATAGATGTGCAACCACTTCAGAATAGCAGGCAATGTAAGCTTGGATGTACTGGTGCTATAAAAGGTTTATGGCATTATCATGCTGGATGACTGCTTGTGAATACCAAGTGGTGTAATAACTGGATATATTGTAATATAACAATCTAGGCCCACCCGAGGAAGTGAGGAAGCGGGGGCGTTTTCCGGCCGTTGAAAGGAACGGATGGTTGTTTGACCTTATTTCCGGCAGTAGCGGAAATGGCTACAAGAGGCAAACAGAACTGGTGTCTCTGAGAATTACGTGGGCGTGCGTAGGCGAGGCAAAAAATCGGAAGTACCGGTTTGGAGATAAAAAGACCTCGGGCACGGATTTCACGACAGACGAGTCTGGGCAGAGAGACAGAGGAGAACAGATACGACGACACCCCCCCCCCCCGTCAACCCTTGGAAGCGCACTCTCACTCTCTGTTCACTAGGCTACACGGTCCATCGTTCATTAATAAAAATATCACTTGATATATTTTTATATATATGCGTGTTTGTCTGTTTATTGATATGTAACAATATGAGTAGTATAAAGAGCTTAGGGCAATATCACATTGAAACCCTGATTCTTCTAGTTAAAATGATAGTGGTGTCAAGGAAAAACATCTCCTTTTGACACACTGGTTTTTTGCAGGTATGAAGGTTAAAGAGTTACCAAAAAACAGTTGGAAAATACACCACTTTATTTCCCAGAAACTTTTTCTCATCAAAATCCTTCTTGCATATTTATAAATCTAGAAAATTTGTACATTGAATACTGTTGCCATATGTAGTCAGGTGCTATTGCTGTTCATCTTGAAGTTCTTGACAAAATCCAGAGAAAAATCTGCAATTTAATCGGTTCTGACCTGGCATCTCAACTCCAGTCACTTTCTCACCAATGTGACATGGCTTCCCTCTGTCCTTTCTACAAATATTTTCACAGCAACTGCTCTGACAAGCAATTTTTCCCCTGGTACCCTCATTCACTTGAACTTAAGCATGCTAACAGATTGGCATCTAGGTCTCATGAAATAGTTAAATGTTACCACCACTGCTACTCTAACAGTTTCTTTTCTTGCACTTTCTGCCTGTAGAACTCCTTTCTGTTTACTTTATTCCCTGATAGCTACAACCTTCAAAAATTCAAATGCAACATCAGTTGCCATCTTCTATCTTCTTGAATCTCATTCGTCTTTTATCCTTTCCTCAATTCACTCTATACCAAGTCTTTTCTCTTCCCCGATAACTACAATCCCAAAAAATTCAAATGCAACATCAATTGCCATCTTCTATCTTCTTGAATCCTGTTCATTTTTTATCCTCTCCTTAATTCTCTCTGTACCCAGTCTTCTCTCTTCCCTGATAACTACAATCTCCAAAAATTTAAATGCAACATCAATTGCCATCTTCTATATTCTTGTAGATAGATCTATCAATTGGAGTAGATAGATCTATCAATTGGAGTAGATATATCTACTATCGCCCGGTTCACACTCCACCCACATCTATTGAACAGGTTAAGAGGCTCATCCCTTGTTCCCTGTTTAGGATGTGGTTCCTGGCTTTATCTTTTCCAATCTTTTCACTATTATGTAGCCCCCTGCACATCAGTGGCGTTACCGCCTTGCTCGGGGTGATATGATTAAAAAAAAAAAAAAAAAAATCCCATTCATCTTTTATCCTTTCCTCAATTCACTCTGTACTCAGTCTTTTCTCCTTCCTGATAACTACAATCTCCCAAAATTTAAATGCAACATCAATTACCATCTTCTATCTTCTTGAATCCTGTTCCTTTTTTATCCTCTCCTTAATTCTCTCTGTACCCAGTCTTTTCTCTTCCCTGATAACTACAATCTCCAAAAATTTAAATGCAACATCAAGTGCCATCTTCTATCTTCTTGAATTCCATTCATCTTTTATCCTTTCCTCAATTCACTCTGTACCAAGTCTTTTCTCTCCCCTGATAGCTACAATCTCCAAAAATTTAAATGCAACATCAAGTGCCATCTTCTATATTCTTGTATCCCATTCATCTTTTATCCTTTCCTCAATTCACTCTGTACCCAGTCTTTTCTCTTTCCTGATAACTACAATCCCCAAAAATCTAAATGCAACATCAATTGCCATCTTCTATATTCTTGAATTCCTGTTCATTTTTTATCCTTTCCTAAATTCCCTCTGTACCCAGTCTTTTCTCTTCCCTGTTAGCAACAATCTTCAAAAGTTTAAATGCAACATCAATTGCCACCTTCTATCTCCTTGATCCCCATCTTTCTCTCATCCTTTCTTCGATATCCCCTGTACATTGCTTCTTTTTCTTTTTCTTTTCTCTTAGTGTAACTACCTGCACACCATCGGTGGTCCTGCCTTGCTGAGGGTGAAATGACTATGAAACAAAAATTCTGTTGTACCCTCATTATACTCTGGAAAAATTTTCAGGCTGAATTTTGTGACCATAACGCTGCTCTGCTACCAAGTGGAAGAGCAAATTCAAATGAAGGAATTAACAACTGTTATTTCTTGTTTAAAATGATAAAGTTCCACCAGGGACTTCATACAAAAAAGATAAATTGGCAGAGCTTAAATCCAGTTCCAGGATTGAACCACTTTTAACCAGCGGTGGTGTCAAGCCTCTTGGTGCTGATTTAAATGCAATTAGATTCTATGTAAGATCTAACACATATAATCAGAAAGAGACAATTGAAATGTCTTGTGCACATGATGAGGAAGCTACAATTCATTTTTTATCCTTTCCTCAATTCACTCTATACCCAGTTTTTTGTCTTCCCTGACAGCTACAATCCCCTAAAATTTAAATGCAACATCAATTGCCATCTTCTATATTCTTGAATCCCATTCATCTTTTATCCTTTCCTCAATTCACTCTGTACCCAGTCTTTTCTCTTCCCTGATAACTACAATTTCCAAAAATTTAAATGCAACATGCTGGAAGTTCTCAGTCATTCCTGTATTTAAGAATTGTGGTGAACCCTCGGACCCATCCAACTATCGTCCTATCAGTCTTCTACCGATATTCAGGAAAGTATTCGGGGCAATAATCAATGCTGAAATAGTCCAACATCTTACTGCCCACAAACTCTTCTCTGACAGGCAATATGGCTTCCGCTTTGCCAGGTCCATGAACGACTTGCTAACAACTGTAATGGAGTACATGCTCCAGGCCTTTGATGAGTCTGATGAGGCTCGTACGGTTGCTCTGGACATCTCCAAGGTTTTTGACAGGATTTGGCACTCTGGTCTGCTATGCAAGCTACGGGGTTACGGTATTACCGGTTGCCTGCTTGACCTAATCCAATCCTTTTTAAATAACCACAAAATGAAGGTCGTTTTGAATGGGAATGCTGGTGTCCCACAGGGCTCTATCCTGGGCCCGACACTCTTCCTTATTTTCATCAACAACCTCCCAGATGAAATCAGTTCCCAAGTAGGCATCTACGCAGACGACACCACAATGTACTCCCGCACCAGTAAGAAACCTGTCATGGCGGACAGACATAATCTCACTGCTGACCTTGAACGGGATCTACACTCTGTGGTGAATTGGGGCAAGAAGTGGCTTGTCAACTTCAATGCGTCTAAGACCAAGCTGTTGTCTGTCAACCATCACAGGCAACCTCTCCTGCCTCCCATAAGCATGGACCAAGTGATTCTCCCTAAGAGCAACACACTATGCCTCCTCGGCCTTACCCTCTCCTCAGACCTCAAATGGAACCACTATATTGATTCCATAGCTAAATCTACTGCTAAGAAGGTTGGGTCACTATGCCAATCCAGGATGTTTTTCCGCCTGAATCCATCCTGTATATATGCAAGTCAACCATCCGTCCGTGCATGGAGTACTACTACCATTTATGGTCAGGCGCCCCTGCTGTTCTCCTCAGTGTTCTCGACAGGCACCAAAGGAGAGTCTGTAATGTGATAGGTACTGATCTGGCGGCTTGACTGCAGCCACTTCCCCATCGTCGAAATGTGGCCTCCCTTTGTCTGTTCTATAAATACTTTCATGGCTTCTGCTCAGATAAACTTAAGTCACTGGTGCCTCCTCAACAGGTGTTTATTCGTGCAACCAGATTGGCAACTGGGTCCCACCCATTCACAGTCAGGTTAGCCAAATGCAGACAACAATTCTACTCCTGCAGCTTCTTCTCTCGCACTTCCCGCCTGTGAAACTCACTCCCATATTCTTGCTTTCCTGACGGCTACAACCTCCAGAAATTTAAATGAAATGTCAATATTCATCTATTAACCACCGGACTCTAGCTCTCTCCCCACCCCCGTATATCCTTCCCTTTCTCTCCACCTATGTATCTGTCATCGCACCTGCATTCTCAGTTTTCTATTGCTCCTTTCTAACTAGTTTGTACGACTCCTCACTCTTTTCTAATGAATCTTTTTACAGTTATGAGGCCCCCAGATCATCAGTGGCATTTCTGCCTTGCTCGGGGTGAAATGATTAAAAAAAAAAAATTGCCATCTTCTATCTTCTTGAATCCCATTCATCTTTTATCCTTTCCTCAATTCAGTCTTTTCTCTTCCCTGATAGCTACAATCTGCAAAAATCTAAATGCAACATCAATTGCCATCTTCTATCTTCTTGAAGCTTGTTCATCATTTATCCTTTTTTCAATACCCCTGTACCCACTCATTGGTCTTCCCTGATAGCTACAATCTCCAAAAATTTAAATGCCACATCAATCACCATCTATCATTTTGAATCCCATTCATCTTTTATCCTTTCCTCAATTCCCTCTATACCCAGTCTTTTCTTTTCCTTGATAGCTACAATCTCTAAAAATTTAAATGCAACATCAATTGCCATCTTCTATCTTCTTGAATCCCATTCATCTTTTATCCTTTCCTCAATTCCCTCTGTACCCAGTCTTTTCTTTTCCTTGATAGCTACAATCTCTAAAAATTTAAATGCAACATCAATTGCCATCTTCTATCTTCTTGAATCCCATTCATCTTTTATCCTTTTTTCAATACCCCTGTACCCAGTCTTTTATCTAATTGTAATCCCCTGCACACTAGTAGCAGTCCTAGCTTGCTTGGGGTGAAATTATTTTAAAAAAAGTATGGATGTAAGGAATGGGGTCCACACAAATAAATGAACAATGACCAGTAATTTGAGATAGAAAATAAGTGTATTAACGTAAGGATGCAGACTTGAATGAAGATTAGTAGTCCAAGAATGCGGGTTAGTAAAAAGTATATGTACAAGTCTCTGGAAGTGAAGCCGTATTGTATATTGAATATGTCCACGTCAGAAGCTGACAGGTACTGCGTAATAATCTTCTCGATGAGTGGAGCACAGAGCTACTATGAACTACTAGCGGTATTATCCAGTCTCGCTTCTATAGCAGAAGTATAAGTATAGGAAAAGGAAGAACCCCACAACAGTAATAAAGATCTGTGTAGAGCCATGATCAGTTCTTTTTTAAAGATACAAAACATTTAATAAAAGCAAGAAATTAATTAAATTGCAGGGTAGACTGGGCTCTCTAGCCTTGGGTGAAAGCCAATTTAAGAGAAATAAAATTTTGAATACTGAACCATGGAGAAGGCAAGGGGAAACCACTCTACTATCTTTCCTCAGGAGTCAAGGAAATTTACAGATGATATAAAATAAATTTGCTGGCATTTGATAAAAACAACAAATAGGTTAAATAGTAGTATAGACCAGCCTTGTATGCCTCCCAGTCTAAGAGAAGGAACACTCTGAATTCCAGATCATGAAGAAAGTACTAGTAAATCACTCCACTATCTTTTCCAACAATGTGTGGAAAGAAGACAGAAATAAACATCAAGACAGTCAATCATCAAACGGCAAAAACAATATTAATAAATGAATTCTTTGAAATAAACATTTAACATTTAACCAATGGCTTACATTCTTGTCAACAAAAAAACATGCTTTATGATCCCTTTGAAGAGTGTTTAAGCAGAGATTCTAAATCAGACATGCCAGTAAGGAGATAGAGATGGGTAATTGCAACATCAGTCCCTGAAAACAACTTCAAAAAGTTTCCCTTACTCATTCACCCATCTTCCTCACTAAGGTACATGACATTTACACTTTTCTTCACCAAGCTACATGACACTTACACTCTTTCTCACCTAGCTACATGACATTCACACTCTCCTCCTCACTTTCTCACTCACGTATTTTTTCTTACAAATACACATCAGGAATTCACATTTCTTTTTATCTCAACAAACAGTAACATATAAGGACTATAATATCTAAAACATGCTCAGAACAAATTTAGTTGTAAAAAAAAAATAAAAATCTATACTTATTTATAAATGGAACTTTGTCTGTGTGTGTGTGTCTGTGTGTGTGTGTGTGTGTGTGTGTGTGTGTGTGTGTCCGTTACCTATAGACTCCGAAACGGCTGAACCAATTTTCTTGAAAATTTACACACTTGCACTATAAGCGTCTGCGAGTGTTCTTAGCTAGGTTTTGTGTCCAGGTACCCATGATAAATATTGAAAATCGATAATCGAAAAAATCAGGTTATAGAAGAAGTGGTCCAATTTTAATCAAATTTGATACATTCATAGACAAAGACATAAGAAACAATATTCAGAAGTTTCAAGGTTGCAGTTCTTACAGAAAATCGATAATATATATATATATAAATCGATACCAGGAAATCAAAATTTGACTTACATCCATTCATTTTTCTTTCAGTCTACGGTTTCGCTTTAACTGGAAACAACTATTGCATTTTAGTCTTTCATGCCAACGTCCAAAGAGTCTGAGCTCCAGGACCATGGATTAGTTTTCAACGCCAGGCTATACTGCTAGTTATTTATATTTAAAAAAAACCTTTCTTACCTATTTTTTTTTTTTTTTTTTTGTGCGTTGATTCAAAACCACTACAAATGATTAACAATTCATAGATAATAAAAAAGAACTTATGGGGAGACATGATTAACTATGCCCTGAATAGATATGGCATTTAATAAAAGTAGAAAAGTGATTCAATAGCAGCAGAGATTTGGTTCTTTAGCTTTGGGTAGCAGCCAAGCTAAGAGAATGAAAACTGAATTTCAAGCAAACGGGAAAACCACTACACTTTTTTTTCCCAAGAAATAAACGAAATTCAAAGATAATAAGCAAAACACTGAGGCGAACCATAATCCCCGACATCTTAAAGGCATTTAATAAAAAGAATGCATTTAGTAACAGAGTAGACGGGGATCTCTAGCAATGGATGGCAACCTGTTTATCAGAATGAAAACCAGAAACTGTTGAAAAGGCAACGTGAAACCACTCCACTCTGTTTCCTAATAAGTTAAGATAATTCTAGGATGTGCATTGTCGTGCAGTAGATATCTATTCGGAACGAGGAATCATGGAGCCGAGTTTGAATTCCTGCTGAATTCTTTGCATTCACTTATGCACAAATACCCTTGGGTTCTATAGCCTTGGCTGGCAACCAGTCTATTGCAGAAAACAATGGCAACCTACTGTAGAATAGTCTTCTGCCCAGTAAGTCATGTCTTTTTTGAGACATAATTGCCCAAGTGTGTATCACGTATGACACTTAACTGACTGACTGAATTCACAGATAATAAGGAAAAATCTTTGAAGATCATAACCACTTGTGTTCTGAAGGGCTATAGCAGTTAAGAAAAGCAGGGTTAGGGTTATATAGCAGCATAAACTGGATCCTCTAGCTTTGGATGGCAACAAATCTTAGAGAAGGATTACTTTAACTTCAAAACTATCTGGATGGCAACAGGAAATTGCTTCACTATCTTTCCCAAGAAAACATTGATATTGAAAAAAAGGCAACTGTGAGGAGCCAATGACATCTCCATCATGGCATTTAAAAAGATTGAAATGTCATTAAAACTTATTTTGGCTTTGTTGTTTGGTCATCGATATAAACGTACTGAGATTAACATGGTGACAGCTGATAGAATTCTTTTTAAAAGAACCATACGCAGAATAAAAACAAAAGGTTTCTCAGATCGACAAGAGTTTCCAAATGTCAAAGCAGTAAATTCAAGTAAATGCGAACCTGTTTTCCAGTGTAAACTTGGTGCAATTAACTGGCTGATGCAACAAATCTTTCAACTAATCAATTGCAGAAAAATTTAATGGCAACAGTTTTATCTGAAGGTGGTTCAGGTAAGATTTTTGTCATCCAATTTTTCTGCAATTGATTGATTGAAAGATTTTTTTTATAATCATATCACCCAAAGCAAGTGAGGGATCAGTTTATATATTAATTGTAATGTGGAATTGATCCCCCACTTTATATATCCACATTATAATAGTATAGATGTTTTTTTTATAATCATATATCACCCCAAGTAAGGCATTTTACTGCCACTGTTTTGCAGGGGGGGCCATAGGAGAATCGTTATGAGAAAAAGTGACAGGTTATAGGGAGTGTCAGGAAATGGGTAAGAGAAGAACAACTGTGGCCATAAAGTTAGGGATCAGTTTATATATTAACTGTAGTGGAATTGATCCCCCACTTTATATCCACATTATAATAGCATAGAATTTTCTTTTATGATCATATCGCCCCAAACAAGGCATTTTACTGCCATTGTTTTGCAGAGGGTTACATAAAAGAAAAGTTATGAAAAAGAGTGACAGGTTATAGGGGGGTGTCAAGAGGTGGGTAAGAGAAGGATGACTGTGGCCATAAAGTGAGGGATCAGTTTATATATTAATTGTAATGTTGAATTGATCCCCCACTTTATATCCATATTATAGTAGTATAGAATTTTTTTTTAATAATCATATCCTCCCAAGCAAGGCATTTTACTGCCACTGTTTTGCAGCAGGGTTACATAGGAGGAAAGTTATGAGAAAGAGTGACAGGTTATAGGGGGTGTCAGGAAGTGGGTAAGAGAAGAATGAGAATACTGATGAGAGTGGAGTGGATGGAGGAAGGAGCATGAGAGAAAGGATTAAGAAAGAATGAAAAAGTAAGAGAGAGAGAAAGAGAGAAAAAGAAAGAAAGAAAAAAGAAAGAATCGTAGGATTGAAAGAAAGAAAGAAAGAAAGAAAGAAAGAAAAAGTAAAGAAACAATCATAGGATTATTTTTTTAATAATCATATCACCATAAGCAATGCATTTTACTGCCACTGTTTTGCAGGGGCTTACACAGAAGGAAAGTTATAAGAAAGAGTGACAGGTTATAGGGGATGTCAGGAAGAGGGTAAGAGAAGGATGAGAATACTGATGAGAGTGGAGTGGACAGAGAAAGGAGCATGAGAGAGAGGATGCAGGTTAGTGAGATAGGAGATGACTATTGACTTTACATTTAAATACTTAGAGATTGTAGCTGTCGTGGAAGCAAGTAAGCGGAAGGGAATTTCACAGGTGGGAAGTGAGAGAAAAGAAACTGATGGAGTAGAATTTGCATTAACATTTTATTGGTTTCACAGTAAAAGGGTGGGACCTAGTTGCCAATCTTGGGGCTCGAGTAAATTCATATATAGGGGGCACTAGTGAGCTAAGTTCATCGGAGCAGAAGCTGTGAAAGTATTTATAGAAGACAAAATAAAATTTGTTCAAACAGAAAATTGGCAATATTATTGTGTATACAGCAGTGCAAATAAGTTATTAACCTAAATCACTTGCTAAAAATCTGGTCAAACACCAGAATTTTTTTAGGAAAGGCTGAAAAGTTTTTCAGCACCTCCTCATCCATAATTGGTAATGCATGACTTAAACTAGTCCACTCGGAAAAAAAAAGGAAAAAGTTTGGTAGGAATATCTTTTTTTATTACATCATCTTCTAGTCAGGGCATTTTTCAGAATAAAAAAGAAGTTAGCCAAAAACGGTAACTGAATATCTTGACTTTCTAAACATTAAAAATATCAGTTTTAAGATGTATTTAAAAATTTTAGATTATTTTTTAAAATTAAAAATATCACTTGAACATTAAAACGCGACTTTTTTCTTCAAGCCAGAGAATCTTAAAAATGGCTTTCATTTAAAACTGTGGCCTTCGGATTCTTGAAAATAATTTTTAATTGAATTTTCTCAATACAAGGCTAGAGAGCCAGCCAAAATATAAAGTTATTGTTTAAAATAGTAAATGAGTAGAATTGGTGATAGAAATAAAAGATGATTTAGTAGAAAGTGAAAATGCTTGATTTTTACGGTTTACCAACCCTTTATAATTTATGTAAAACTGAAACTTATTTCAAATCGTACTTTGTTTACAGTGTTCCAAAGTGGTCCTTCATTTAAATAGTGACGAGGCTCGACACTCTCTTTCTTGAGTTTCTTGAGGACATCAATTTATTAATTTTTCGAACTTATAAATCTAATGTGTCAGTAACCGTTTTTTTTTTATTGATTATGAACGTGTATCTTGTTCATCATATTGCTATAGTGTAAAATCTGTCCCTAATTTTTTTAAGCATTTTTTAAAAACTTCTTTTTATATAGAGCTATTTTTCTTTTAAATTACATGCCAAACATTGAAGAATAATAATTCTTTATCTCCAATAAAGAATAAACAGATATATACTTTTATTCATTAATGTGAATTTTTGTTCCTTAAGTCTGGACACATAGACAAAAATGCATATTTTCAAGAAATAAAATTTTAAAATATATTTTATTGAATTGGGATATTAACAAGTAACATCTTCAATATGATTTCTATTATTTGTGATGTAAAGATTGATGTTCTTTACCAGGTTCATGTGAACTCAATGCAATAACTTCACATTACTGACAATTTGTGTTTGTAATGAGGAGAGCTAGGAAAGAATGAATTATTCTTCCATTTACTTTTCCCCCATTATGAGCATTATTATATCTATGATATAATAACACTGGAGCCTCTTAAATATAAATCAACAAATCAGGTTATAATGAGAGAGAGCCATGGAAGAAAGATTTATTATCCCATTTCATTTCCCCCATTATGGGCATTATTATATCTGTGATATAATAACACTGTAGTTCCCAGACAGAATGATAAACAATCGCTTCTACCCCACATTAGTGTGGAACAGGCTAGATTCCCTGAGAGTAAAACACTATGCCTCCTTGACCTCACACTCTCAGTGGACCTCAAGTGGAATGACTATATCGAATCCATTGCTAAATCCGTTGCCAAGAAAGTCAGTTCACTGTGCAGGGCCAGGAAGTTTTGCCCATCTGAGTCCATCCTGCACACATAAATCTAGCATCTGCCCATATATTGAATACTGCTACCACATCTGGTCAGGTGCCCTTGCTATTCACCTCGGGGTTCTTGACAAAATCCAATGGAGTATCTGTAATGTGATGAATATTGACTGCTCAGCTGCAGTCGCTCTCTCACCAGTGTGATGTGGCTTCCCTGTGCCTCTTCTATAAATACTTTCACAGCTTCTGCTCCAATAAACTTAGATCACTGGTGCCCCCTAGGTATGAATTTACACAAGCTACTAGATTAGCAACTAGGTCCCACCCTTTTACAGTGAAACCGATAAAGTGTAACTGCAATTTCTACTCTAACAGCTTCTTTTCACACACTTCTCACCTGTGGAATTCCCTTCCATATACTTGCTTCCCCAACAGCTACAATCTCCAGGAATTTAAATGTAAGGTCAATAGACATCTCCTATCACACTAACTCACATCCATTCTCACAAACTCTTTTCCCATCTACTCCACCCACATCCTCGGTATTCCCATCCGTCTATTACCCTCCTTCTGACATTTCCTACATCTAACCACTCTTTCTCATCACTTTCCCCTATGTAACCCCCTGCGCAACAGTGACAGTAGAATGCCTTGCTTAGGGTGGGATGATTAAAAACAAAAATGGCTAAAGAAAAACGAATGACAAACATTCTTTGTTCTCAGACAGATTTTTAGACTACTAAGAGAGACATAAATATATATATATATATATATAGTAGGCAACAATACAATAATCCTCCCTCATACACTCAGTAAAAAGAACCTTCAGATATCGGAGGCCATCTACATTAAATCAAAACAACCCACACTTAATAAAATCATGTTTAAATCTGGTCATAACACATTATATTGCATTTAAATATATGGTTCTGTTATTATTTCGAGTTCTCACGTGGTGTGACGTCATAGAACCGCATTAGAAATTTACGAACTGCGTTTGCTATTTTTGGTAACTGTTATCATTGCTTAGCAAAGTTATATGTCAACACAAGATAAAATCATCTTTGATGGTGAATGTTTTTATGTTAATGCCCTTGTAACCTCTCTGAAGATGGCTCATGTGAGCCAAAAGCTTAGAACCAACTTAATAAAAAATTATCCAAATGTTGGAGAATTTTTGTCTTTATTTTCACCTGAAATTAAAGCCAAAATATGACGTTTAGAATGGCACATGATTAAACATAATAGACATTCATTGTCTCTTATATTAAATAGTATATATATATATATATATATATATATATATTGACTTATCTGTAAATTCAAATAAAATTTAGAGGGGAAATAGCCATTTTCAACATGTCATTTTAAGACATGCATTGTCAACCCTATTTAAAGAAGGAATGAGGAAAAATTATATAATTATAAACGTACCCTGCAGGGAATAATATACCTACACAGCAAAAACGAGTGGAAAGAGAAATAAAAAGGAAAAATACTGTTAATACTGCACCATAACATGTGCATCAAATAAACTGTTCTGATATCCAGTTTTTGCGCTCTCTTCCCTATGCTAGTCTCTTCTTCTTATTGGCTGGCCGAAGCAAAGGCTTCCTGGCTGCCTTATAAAATCTTGCAAAGTAATAATAACAAAAGAACCATTCTATTTTCATTTAGAATTATCTACTTGGCAATAAATACTAAAAATAGTATGAAATACATAATATTTTTTTTAAACTGGGGGGTCCTAATAATTATATAATTATGGCTGGTAGTGTATATATATATATATATATATATATAAATCTAAACTTATTTATAAATGGCACTTTGTCTGTGTGTGTCTGTGTGTGTGTGTGTGTGTCCATTACCTATAGATTTTGAAACGGCTGAACCGATTTTCTTGAAATTTACACAGTTGTACTATAAAGCATCTGTGAGTGTTCTTAGCTAGGGTTTGTGTCGAGGTACCCCCGATAAATATCGAAAATCGATAATTGAAAAAATTTGGTTATAGGGGGAGTGGTTCGATTTTAATCAAATTTGATACACTTATAAAAAAAGACATAAGAAACGATATTCAGAAGTTTCAAGGTTGCAGTTCTTACAAAAGTGCAGAAAATCAATAATATATATATATAAAAGGCAAGATGTTTGTGTGTGTCTGTTAATCTGCCTGTATGTCTGTATTTTTTTCAGCCCTTTTGTTTTAGTTTTTGCTTCGGTTTTGGCTCTAAGTAGGTATAATTGTAGTTCTTAGTCTCAGCCATGATACCATTTACTCAGAGGACTTATTTAGCCTTCAACTTTCAATTTACAATGAAAAAAACTTATTTGATATCGATACCAGGAAATTAAAATTTGACTTACATCCATTCATTTTTCTTTCGGTCTACAATTTCGCTTTAACCAGAAACAACTATTGCTTTTTAGTCTTTCACGCCAACGTTCAAAGAGTCTGAGCTCCAGGACCACGGATTACTGTTAAAGCTTTCATTGCACCTGAGCAATGCCGGGCTATACTGCTAGTGAATCTATATTCGGAGTGTATGATGAAATTTGTTTGGCCTTAAAAGTATTGCATCATCCGTGATTGCATCAGATTTTATCACACCCAGACATTATTGTCTCAACTGTCGATTAGTTGTTTTACGGCCATTGTCTGTGATGGACGTTACTCCAAGGAAATGTACAAAAATTGTAATGCTGCATGGACATACTGGCAGGCCTTACAGAGAGATCGTGGATATTGTTAGCGTCAGTCGTGTCATCAAAGCAAAGAAACAAACTGGATCCATCAGTTCAAAACGTAAAGGAAAATTCGGTCAGAAGAGAAAAACAGCACCAAGAAACGACATATACATGATAGGGGAAGTGTGAAAGATCCTCAGAAGACATCATTCATTTTGTTTCAATTAATTGGCACAAGGGTGTATCTTATCTCTGTCCATATCTATGTATCTATCTATCTATCTATCTATCTATCTATCTATCTATCTGTTTCAATCTGCTAATATCTATCTATCTATCTGTTTCAATCTGCTAATATCTATCTATCTATCTATCTGTTTCAATCTGCTCATATCTATCTATCTATCTATCTGTTTCAATCTGCTCATATCTATCTATCTATCTATCTATCTGTTTCAATCTGCTCATATCTATCTATCTATCTATCTATCTATCTGTTTCAATCTGCTAATATCTATCTATCTATCTATCTATCTGTTTCAATCTGCTCATATCTATCTATCTATCTGTTTCAATCTGCTCATATCTATCTATCTATCTATCTATCTATCTGTTTCAATCTGCTCATATCTATCTATCTATCTATCTATCTATCTATCTGTTTCAATCTGCTCATATCTATCTATCTATCTATCTGTTTCAATCTGCTCATATCTATCTATCTATCTATCTATCTGTTTCAATCTGCTCATATCTATCTATCTATCTATCTGTTTCAATCTGCTCATATCTATCTATCTATCTATCTATCTATCTAACTGTTTCAATCTGCTCATATCTGTCTATCTATCTATCTGTTTCAATCTGCTCATATCTATCTATCTATCTATCTATCTATCTATCTATCTATCTATCTATCTGTTTCAATCTGCTAATATCTATCTATCTATCTGTTTCAATCTGCTCATATCTATCTATCTATCTATCTATCTATCTATCTGTTTCAATCTGCTAATATCTATCTATCTATCTATCTGTTTCTATCTGCTCATATCTATCTATCTATCTATCTGTTTCAATCTGCTCATATCTATCTATCTATCTATCTGTTTCAATCTGCTCATATCTATCTATCTATCTATCTATCTGTTTCAATCTGCTCATATCTATCTATCTATCTATCTATCTATCTGTTTCAATCTGCTAATATCTATCTATCTAAATATCTATCTATCTATCTATCTATCTATCTATCTATCTATCTATCTATCTATCTGTTTCAATCTGCTCTATCTATCTATCTATCTATCTATCTATCTATCTATCTATCTGTTTCAATCTGCTCATATCTATCTATCTATCTATCTATCTATCTATCTGTTTCAATCTGCTCATATCTATCTATCTATCTATCTGTTTCAATCTGCTCATATCTATCTATCTATCTATCTATCTGTTTCAATCTGCTCTATATCTATCTATCTATCTATCTATCTATCTATCTATCTATCTCTTTATCTGTTTCAATCTGCTCATATCTATCTATCTATCTATCTATCTGTTTCAATCTGCTCATATCTATCTATCTATCTATCTGTTTCAATCTGCGAATATCTATCTATCTGTTTCAATCTGCTCATATCTATCTATCTATCTATCTGTTTCAATCACTCATATCTATCTATCTATCTATCTGTTTCAATCTATCTATCTATCTATCTATCTATCTATCTGTTTCAATCTGCTAATATCTATCTATCTATCTATCTATCTATCTATCTATCTATCTATCTATCTATCTGTTTCAATCTGCTCATATCTATCTATCTATCTATCTATCTATCTATCTATCTATCTATCTGTTTCAATCTATCTATCTATCTATCTATCTGTTTCAATCTATCTATCTATCTATCTATCTATCTGTTTCAATCTGCTCATATCTATCTATCTATCTATCTATCTGTTTCAATCTATCTATCTATCTATCTATCTATCTATCTATCTATCTGTTTCAATCTGCTCATATCTATCTATCTATCTATCTGTTTCAATCTGCTCATATCTATCTATCTATCTATCTATCTATCTGTTTCAATCTGCTAATATCTATCTATCTATCTATCTATCTGTTTCAATCTGTTCTATCTATCTATCTATCTATCTATCTATCTATCTATCTATCTATCTGTTTCAATCTATCTATCTATCTATCTATCTGTTTCAATCTTACTCATATCTATCTATCTATCTATCTGTTTCAATCTGCTCATATCTATCTATCTATCTATCTATCTATCTATTTCAATCTTGCTCATATCTATCTATCTATCTATCTATCTGTTTCAATCTATACATATCTATCTATCTATCTATCTGTTTCAATCTATCTATCTATCTATCTATCTATCTATCTGTTTCAATCTGCCTATCTATCTATCTATCTATCTATCTTGTTTCATTCATTCATATCTATCTATCTATCTATCTATCTATCTGTTTCAATCTGCTCATATCTATCTATCTATCTATCTATCTATCTATCTATCTATCTATCTATCTATTTTCAATCAATATCTATCTATCTATCTATCTGTTTCAATCTATATATATCTATCTATCTATCTATCTATCTATCTATCTATCTATCTATCTATCTGTTTCAATCATTCAATATCTATCTATCTATCTATCTATCTGTTTCAATCTGCTCATATCTATCTATCTGTTTCAATCTATCTATCTATCTATCTATCTATCTATCTATCTATCTATCTATCTATCTATCTATCTATCTATCCCCCTCTGTTTCAATCTGTCCATATCTATCTATCTATCTATCTATCTATCTAT
>JBBBDQ010000513.1:4037500-4185000 GCA_037127315.1 Ascarosepion bandense | reverse complement strand
TTCAATCTGCTCATATCTATCTATCTATCTATCTATCTATCTATCTGTTTCAATCTGCTCATATCTATCTATCTATCTATCTATCTATCTATCTATCTATCCATCTATCTATCTATCTATCTGTTTCAATCTGCTCATATCTATCTATCTATCTATCTATCTATCTATCTATCTATCTATTTATCTATCTATCTATCTATCTATCTATCTGTTTCAATCTACTAATATCTATCTATCTGTTTCAATCTGCTCATATCTATCTATCTATCTATCTATCTGTTTCAATCTGCTAATATCTATCTATCTATCTGTTTCTATCTACTTATCTATCTATCTATCTATCTGTTCAATCTGCTCATATCTATCTATCTATCTATCTGTTTCAATCTGCTCATATCTATCTATCTATCTGTTTCAATCTGCTCATATCTATCTATCTATCTGTTTCAATCTGCTAATATCTATCTATCTATCTATCTATCTATCTATCTATCTGTCTATCTGTTTCAATCTGCTCATATCTATCTATCTATCTATCTATCTATCTATCTATCTATCTATCTATCTATCTATCTATCTATCTGTTTCAATCTGCTCATATCTATCTATCTATCTATCTATCTATCTGTTTCAATCTGCTCATATCTATCTATCTATCTATCTGTTTCAATCTGCTCATATCTATCTATCTATCTATCTATCTATCTATCTGTTTCAATCTGCTCATATCTATCTATCTATCTATCTGTTTCAATCTGCTCATATCTATCTATCTATCTATCTATCTATCTATCTATCTATCTATCTCTTTATCTGTTTCAATCTGCTCATATCTATCTATCTATCTGTTTCAATCTGCTCATATCTATCTATCTATCTATCTGTTTCAATCTGCGAATATCTATCTATCTGTTTCAATCACTCATATCTATCTATCTATCTATCTGTTTCAATCTGCTCATATCTATCTATCTATCTATCTGTTTCAATCTGCTCATATCTATCTATCTATCTCTCTGTTTCAATCTGCTCATATCTATCTATCTATCTATCTATCTATCTATCTATCTATCTGTTTCAATCTGCTAATATCTATCTATCTATCTATCTATCTATCTATCTATCTGTTTGAATCTGCTCATATCTATCTATCTATCTATCTATCTATCTATCTATCTATCTATCTATCTCTTTCAATCTATCTATCTATCTATCTATCTGTTTCAATCTGCTCATATCTATCTATCTATCTATCTGTTTCAATCTGCTCATATCTATCTATCTATCTATCTATCTGTTTCAATCTGCTCATATCTATCTATATATCTATCTATCTGTTTCAATCTGCTAATATCTATCTATCTATCTATCTGTTTCAATCTGCTCATATCTATCTATCTATCTGTTTCAATCTGCTCATATCTATCTATCTATCTATCTATCTATCTGTTTCAATCTGCTCATATCTATCTATCTATCTATCTATCTATCTATCTATCTGTTTCAATCTGCTCATATCTATCTATCTATCTATCTATCTATCTATCTATCTATCTATGTATCTGTTTCAATCTGCCTATCTATCTATCTATCTGTTTCTATCTATCTATCTATCTATCTATCTGTTTCAATCTGTCTGCCTATCTATCTATCTATCTGTTTCAATCTGCTCATATCTATCTATCTATCTGTTTCAATCATTCATCTATCTATCTATCTATCTATCTGTTTCAATCTGCTCATATCTATCTATCTATCTATCTATCTGTTTCAATCTGCTAATATCTATCTATCTATCTATCTATCTGTCTGTCTGTCTGTCTGTCTGTTTCCAGTCTGCCTATTATCTATCTATCTATCTATCTATCTATCTATCTATCTATCTATCTGTTTGAATCTATCTATCTATCTATCTATCTATCTATCTATCTATCTATCTATCTCTTTCAGTCACTCATATCTATCTATCTATCTATCTATCTATCTATCTATCTATCTGTTTCAATCTGCTCATATCTATCTATCTATCTATCTATCTATCTATCTATCTATCTATCTATCTGTTTTCAATCATCTATCTATCTATCTATCTGTTTCAATCTATGTATCTATCTATCTATCTGTTTCAATCTATCTATCTATCTATCTATCTATCTATCTGTTTCAATCTGCTCATATCTATCTATCTATCTATCTATCTATCTGTTTCAATCTGCTAATATCTATCTATCTATCTATCTGTTTCAATCTGCTCATATCTATCTATCTATCTATCTGTTTCAATCTACTCACTAATCTATCTATCTATCTATCTATCTATCTATCTATCTATCTATCTGTTTCAATCTGCTCATATCTATCTATCTATCTATCTATCTATCTATCTATCTGTTTCAATCTGCTCATATCTATCTATCTATCTATCTGTTTCAATCTGCTCATATCTATCTATCTATCTATCTGTTTCCAATCTGCTCATATCTATCTATCTATCTATCTATCTATCTATCTATCTATCTATCTATCTATCTGTTTCAATCTGCTCATATCTATCTATCTACCCGTTTCAATCTGCTCATATCTATCTATCTATCTATCTATCTATCTATCTATCTATCTATCTATCTGTTTCAATCTGCTAATATCTATCTATCTATCTATCTGTTTCAATCTGCTCATATCTATCTATCTATCTGTTTCAATCTGCTCATATCTATCTATCTATCTATCTATCTATCTGTTTCAATCTGCTCATATCTATCTATCTATCTATCTATCTATCTATCTGTTTCAATCTGCTCATATCTATCTATCTATCTATCTATCTATCTGTTTCAATCTGCTAATATCTATCTATCTATCTATCTGTTTCAATCTGCTCATATCTATCTATCTATCTATCTGTTTCAATCTGCTCATATCTATCTATCTATCTATCTGTTTCAATCTGCTCATATCTATCTATCTATCTATCTATCTATCTATCTATCTATCTATCTATCTATCTATCTATGTTTCAATCTGCTCATATCTATCTATCTACCCGTTTCAATCTGCTCATATCTATCTATCTATCTATCTATCTATCTATCTATCTATCTATCTATCTATCTATCTCAGTCTGTTCATATCTATCTATCTATCTATCTATCTATCTATCTATCTATCTATCTATCTAATTCGAAAATGTAAACGAAAATGTGGTTGGAAAAGAAAAATGCCAAGATACAACATATGTGTGATCTGGGAAAGTGTGAAAAATCCACAGGGCCTCAAACTCAACATGGAGGCCTACATCAAGTTCCTTGAGGAGGCGATGCTACCCTGGGTCAAAAGGGTTGCTGCTGGAAGACCCCATACCTGGCACGAAGACTATTCTTTAGCTAAACTTACCAAAAAGAAACTTTGGCAATATAGAAACCAGGCAAAGGGTAAACGAGTGGTAAATGTTCGTTTTAACTCCAGACGGCTTTTCCCCCTTCAAATTTATCCAAAATAGCAATATTTCTGCGCAAATGTATATGCTGAACTCAAATCAACAATTAGTTATTGAAGAAACCGACCTTTTTTGCTTTGAAAGTCCATAATAAAAAAATGAACTATATCTCACACTTTTTCTCTCCTGTAACTCTCACGAAGTCATGTAATTAACTGCAGAATGATGTTCTACATAAACAGCAAATTTCTGTCGATTTTTGGTCGATTTTCTTCCTTTACTGAAACTTCCAGCAATGTACTTCCTGTCATGAAAGTAATAAGCGTAGAAATACAATAGCGCATTACTTTCATGACAGTAAGTACATTGCTGTTCAGTAAAGGAAGAAAATCGACCCAAAATCGGCCAAAATTCGTTGCCTACGCAGTACATCATTCTGCAGTTAATTACATGACTTCATGAGAGTTACGGGAGAGAAAAAGTTCAAGATATAGTTTGTTTTTTTTGTGGACATTTAGATAAAAAAGGTAAGTTTCTCCAATAACTAATTGTTGATTTGAGTTCAGCATATACATTTGCACAGAGATAATGCTATTTTGGATAAATTTGAAGGGGAAAAGCTGTTGGCAGTTAAAACGAAAATTTACTAAACGAGCTTTCATAAGCAGGCATAAATGAAAATGGAAGTATGGTATCTGAATCTTCATATATTTTATGGTAAGTAGTTTTTCTCCCCATTTTGCGGTAGCTTTGTACAAAGATTGATGAAGATCATTTGTTTGCTATAAAATACATCCACAATGATACCCATTATTGCAATATTTAACTATAGTGAACCGACTCAGAAGCTGGGGTCACATTATACACAAACTATATTAAAAAATCAGGTTTTTCACAAAAAATTCAGGGGTTGCACTATACATGAAATAGCCTTATACATGAGTATATAAAGTAGATGTTATCAATTCTGAAGAATATCATGGTTTTAATTGTATATGTTAAAGATAAAATTGCTATACCAACAATGTAATCTAGCAGGTGATTATTACTATTTTGTGTTTGATCTTCACTGTGAGCCTCAAATTTATAACCTTATGCCAGACTTAGCTAAGCTCGTTAAATATTGCATTTTTTTTTTTAAATCTAGCTTTTGGTAGTTCAGTTCAACAAACTACCCAAAATCTAACCATTGAACAAAAACCGATTTTTTTTTCCTTTTCTTTTTATTTTGAAGAATTCCAGAAAATATATAAACGAAAGGAGATAACTCTTAACGTTTTTAAGAATTAAGTATTTTAGAGTGATGCCCCTTTAAATGTCATTTTCATTTCTTTTTGTTTTTCTTTTTTCTATAATATAAAAACTTACACAGAATTTATTAACAATAAAGTATATTCGTATAATTTGTACCGTCATTTTTCAATTCTCTGTTTTTGATTGACCCTAAGACATCTATTAGTTACGAGAAATTAAAAAAAACTGAAAAGTATTTTTCCATGTAAAGAAAGGAAGTTACCTCCCTTGCGTTTGAGATGAAACCATCAAGAGGATAAATACTTCCGTCTCTTATTTTTGGACACTGAGAGGATTGGATTGGATGTGCGTTGTGGTGCAGTGGATATCGACTCGGAAGGACAAATCGAGGAGCCGAGTTCGAATTTCAGTTGAATTCCTTGCATTCACTTACACGCAAGTACCCTTGGGAAAGGTATTAATCCGTCTCTTCCCTCCAGTTATGCATTAGGACAGATTGGGTTCTATAGCCTTGGTTGGCAACCAGTCTACCGCAGAAAGCAATGGCAACCTACTGTGGGATAATCTTCTGCCCAGTCAATCATGTCACTTTCGAGACATAATCGCCCAAGCATGTATCACGTATGGCACTTAACTGACTGAGAGGATTGAACTCACTAGGACAATAGTGAAATCACATTGCTGACGTTTGCCCTCTGATAAAAAATTGAAAACACAAGAACACTTCACCCCATTGTACTATCACAATATTTCTTTACAAAATATTCAATCTATACAAGGCCTGAGAGCCACTCAAAGTAGTGGGCTACTGAATCAGGTTGTTGAGTGGATATAAGAGAAGGAAGTAAATACATATTATGAGAATATGTAGGATAGATAATGGTTGATGCTGAACTTGAAGAAGATAAGCTTATATTACACTAGCAGTATTGCCCGGCATTGCTTGGGGGTAATGAAAGCTTTAAAACTAATCCATGGTCCTGGAGCTCAGACTCTTTGGACGTTGGCAAGAAAGACTAAAAAGCAATAGATGTTTCCAGTTAAAGCAAAACCGTCGACTGAAAGAAAAATGAATGAATGTAAGTCAAATTTTGATTTCCTGGTATCCATATCAAATAAGTTTTTTTCGTCGTAAACTGAATTTTGAAGGCTAAATAAGTCCTCTGAGTAAATGGTATCATGGCTGAGACTAAGAACTACAATTATACCGACTTAGAGCCAAATGCGAAGCAAAAACTAAAACAAAATGGCTGAAAACATACAGAGATACAGGTAGATAAACAGACACACACACAAACATCTTGCCTTTTATATATATATATATATATATATATTATCGATTTTTGCACTATTGTAAGAACTGCAATCTTGGAACTTCTGAATATCATTTCTTATGTCTTTGTCTATGAGTGTATCAAATTTGATTAAAATCGGACCACTCCTTTTATAACCTGATTTTTTCGATTATCGTTTTTCAATATTTATCGGGGGTACTGCTACACAAACCCTAGCTAAGAACACTCGCAGATGCTTATAGTACAACTGTGTAAATTTTCAAGAAAATCAGTTCAACCGTTTCGGAGTCTATAAGTAATGTACACACACACACACACACACACACACACACACACACATACACACAGACAAAGTTCCATTTATAAATAAGTTTAGATTCAGCTTTAGTGCTGAAAACATTTATTTTATTGTGATGGATGGTTATAAGTGAGAGAAGAATTCTACTTATTTTATTACCACATCTCCCGCTAGCTAGGGAGATTTCTCTTGAATCCCTAGTGCATTTCTATATATGTCTCCATCTCTTTCTACTAAGCTCAGTTAGATATCTTTTCTTTCTTCACCACTCCCTTTCCTCTCCTGACTGTTCCATATTAGACAGCATCTCAAACAATATAGACAAGACCATTTCCTCACATCCGTTCATTAATATATTTGTGTTTGGTGATTTTAATGCCCACCACGTCAAGTGGCTAGAAGACTCTGTCACAGATCATCCTGGTATCCATACCATGAACTTTTCAGTCACTCAATCTCTCACACAAGTGGTTGATTTCCCTGTGCATTTCCCCAATAAACCTAATGGACTTGGCTCCCTAGTAGATCTCTGTTTCACTTCTATCCCTGACTCTTGCCATGCCATGCAGTTCTACCCCCTTGGCAACTGCTGTGGTTTCCATTAATATCTTCTTCAACTCTCTCTCCTTCCAGGAACCATCTCACAGCAGAATATCCTACTGTGGGATAATCTTCTGCCCAGTCAGTCGTGTCTCTTTCAAGACATGATCGTCCAAAGGGTGTATCACATATGGCACTGAACTGATTGACTGAATATAATAGTGGGAGACAGGATTAAGGATTCTACTGGACATAAAGTGGAGGGTTGGTTTTCTATTGTTATAAAGTAATAAACTGATCCCCTACTAATTATTATTTAATAATATAATACATTTCTTCACCCTCTAGCCATGAGTCAAATAACAGGAAAGATTGGGTTCTATAGCCTTGGTCGGCTACCAGTCTACCGCAGAAAGCAATGGCAACCTACTGCGGGATAATCTTCTGCCCAGACAGTCATGTTTCTTTCAAGACATGATTGCCTAAACATGCATCACGTATGGCACTTAACTGAATTGCCCACCATGCCAAGTGGCTGGCAAACTCTCGCATATCTTGCTGGTGACCATACCATGAATTTTTCAATCTCTCACGCAAGTGGTGGATTTCCCCACGCATTTTCTTGATAATCCTAATGGACTCGGCTCACTTCTAGATCTGTTTCACTTCTATCCCTGACTCTTGCCATGCCATGCAGTTCTACCCCCTTGGCAACTGCTGTGGTTTCCGTTAATATCTCGTTCAAATCCTTCTCCTTCCAGGAAACTCCTAACAGCAGAATATCCTACTGCTATCAAAGGACAAACTGGAAAGCTCTCTCTCTCTCTAGCTCTCTCCCTCTCTCCTACACTAGCTCCCTCTCTCTCTCCCTCTAGCTCTCTCTGTCTCTCCTGCTCTAGCTTTCTCTACAGCGCTCTCCCTCTACAACTCTCTCCTCCTCTCTTTCTACAGCTCTGTCCTCCTCTTTCTCTACCAAAAGCTGTACTCTGAAGAGTTTTAAGGTAGCTATTTCCCAAAACTAAAGGGGCCTCTAGTCTAGTTTAGAAAGCACCAATCATAATTTTGATGAAATGACTTTAAATTCCTCAATTCAATCCATGGAACTTCAAAACCTCAATTTAACTCTGATTAAGACTATGAACCTAATTTGGCCCAAAATTCTAATTCAAACTGAAAACTGAGTTCTTCAAATCACAAACTCTATATCCTCTTGCGCTTCCCTAATAACCCTGATGGACTCGCTTCAGTGCTAGATCTTCGCTTCACTTCTATCTCTGACTCTTGCCATGCCATGCAGCTCTATCCTCTTGGCAACTCTGATCATGTCGTGGTTTCCATTAATACCCCCTTCCACTGCCCCTCCTTTCAGGAACCTCCTAACAGCAGAATATCATGCTGCTATCAAAGATCAAACTGGGAGGCGTCCTGCGACTTCTTGTGTGATGTCTGTTGAAAGAAATTTTTTTGTCTCCCTGTTGAAGACTGTGCATCCGTGTTTTCCTCTTGGGTGAAAGCCATCATCAATACTTTCATCCCATCCAGGATGTTTTGATTCAAGCCACATTCTTTGCCTTGATTCTCTCTTGCTTGCTTGGCTTCCGTTGTCCACAAGAACCACTTCTTCCGGCTTTATCGGAGTAACACACCTGACTATAATAGCTTTTACCGAAAAATGTAATCAAGAAAATACTGTCCCTAGGGTATTAAACCATTTTATGAGGAATAATCCAATGACCCAGAGTATGCAGTGCACATATATATTTGGTAAATTTTCATTTTAATTCCCATCGCTTTTCCCCTTCAAACTTATCCAAAATAGCATTATCACTGTGCAAATGTATATGCCAAACTCAAATCAAGTGTTAGTGAAGAAACTTTCCTGTTTTGCTTTGAATGTCCATTAATAAAATGAACGTTTTCTCTCCCGTAACTCTCATGAAGTCATGTAATTGACTGCAGAATGGCGGACTGCGTAAGGTAACAAAATCTGGCCCGTTTGCATTCACCTGTTTACTTCCAGTTAGGGAAGTAATGCACTTTTTTCCAAAAAACATGCAACTTTCTGCTGAAATTGTGTACTGAAAACAACAAGAACATTACTTCCCTAACCAGAGTAAACAGGCGGATGTAAACAGGCCCCCAATTTTGTTCCCTTACGCAGTCCGTCATTCTGCAGTTAATTACATGACTTCATGAGAGTTACGGGAGAAAAAGTATGAGATATAGTTCGTTTTTTTATGGACATTTCAATAAAAAAAAGTTAGTTTCTTCACTAATTGACACTTGATTTGAGTTCAGCATATACATTTGCACGGAAATAATGCTATTTTGGATAAGTTTGAAGGGGAACAGCGATGGGAATTAAAACGAAAATTTACCATATATTTTACGGAGTATGCAAGGACATCTAAACCATGGTCCAAATAGCCCAAGAAATGTGGTGTGCAAATGTTACCCAGTTCCCAACCACCAAACCTTACAGTAAGTTACTCAGAAAACTAATTTTTTGCAAACTGGTTCTTTCCTGCTGAGTTCATTCCTGCTAGAAATCACTCTATTATGAGGTTCAACCAAAATAACGTTGATAGCAGACACAGGTACAAGTAATTTAAACGACCTCAAATGGTACCTTCTATTACAACACTCTTGACTCCAAAACATTTTTTCCCCTGAAGAAAGTGGGAAAGGAGAAAACATCACCACTCTTATCCCTAACTAGCAGTATAGCCCGGCGTTGCTCGGGTGTAATGAAAGCTTTAAAACTAATCCATGGTCTTGGAGCTCAGACTGTGCCTAAAGAATATTTGTGCAAAGTTTGGTGAAAATCGGATAAAAACTGTGGATTTGTATAAAGGATATATAGACAGATAAACAGACACACACACACACAAACATCTTGCCTTTTATATATATATATATATATATATATATATATTATTGATTTTCTGCACTATTGTAAGAACTGCAACCTTGAAACTTCAGAATATCATTTCTTGTGTCTTTGTCTGTGAGTGTATCAAATTTGATTAAAATCGGACCACTCCTTCTATAACACGATTTTTTCAATTATCGATTTTCGATATTTATCAGGGGTATCTCAACACAAAACCTAGCTACGAACACTTGCAGACGCTTATAGTACAAATGTATAAATTTTTAAGAAAATCGGTTCAGCCGTTTTGGAGTCTATAAGTAACAGACACACACACACACACACACACATAATGTTTCATTTATAAATAAGTTTAGATTTAGATTAGATATTAAAAAAGGCAAACAATCAAGAATCAAAATTATAAAATGAAATTTGACAGGAGAAAACATTATATAGACACAAAAAATAATATAACAAAAAATAATTTTTACACAAAAATTCCCTTTTATGTACCATTTTTGTTTAGTAAAGGCAGATAACAGATCAAAATGTATAAAGTTTTTTTTAAAGATTTACAATAGAATTTTGAAATAGTGTAAAAGCCTTTAGAAGGTAATACAAAAAATTTAAATAAGTTTGAAAATCTATACCATAATAAGAGCCTAATCCGTCACAATCTTAGATATCTTAATCTTTTTTGCTATAATAAGCGCCGCGTTTGTTTGTCCGTCCATCTGTCACAATTTCATATCTATACTATAATAAGAGCCATGTCTGTCCGTCACACAATTCAACCAGTAATAAAATATGCAGCATTTCTTTTACTAATAAGATATACAGTATTTCTTTCAGTATAATTTAATTTAAATCTATACTATAATAAGAGCCATGTTTGTCTGTCACACAATTCAACCAGTAATAAAATATACAGTATTTCTTTTAGTAATAAGATATACAGTATGTCTTTCAGTAATAATTTAATTTAAATAGGTTTGAAAATCTATACTATAGTAAGAGCCATATCTGTCTGTCACATAATTCAACCAGTAATAAAATATACAGTATTTCTTTTAGTAATAATTTAATTTAAACTAAAACTTAAACATAAAATTCTAAAGTAAAATTCACTTTTGTCATTAGGATTTTAACAATTTTTCTTTTTTAGAACAAAGTTCTGTTCACAGATTTTATTGATTCACTTCTCTTTTTCATTTTCTTCTGTAAGAAACAGCCCTGTACATCTGCCAATGGCAGCCAAAAATACATTTTCCTTCTGGAACCTGATTTTTATGCCTTCAGGACAACATTTTCATGTTGTAAAGGATTCATCAATAATTTGTAATCACGGCTGGCACAAGAATTTGTAAATGTACCAACTACGTTGATTTGGCCTAGAAATTAAATCAGAAACCTTCACAATATTTATATTCTTGATTATATAATACTTAAGACTCAAGAAATGAAATAACAACACCAATTGTAACCAAAATAGACATGTATTAACAATTATACAAGGTTAGGAAAAAGCATGCATTTGACTGTGAACATGTGTGAAAAAAGAGAAAGAGTTTTCTCCCATAGACTGTAAAGAAAGTCAAATGTTCTTTGGATTGTTGATTGAAATAAAGTCTTGTTCAGCAGGGAAAAATTATTGATAGAATATTCTGTATATTGGAGGTTGTCATGTTCCCGCAATGGCCTTCTGCCGTTTGGTTCCCAATGAAGTTGTATGTGGGAATGTGTGTGTGTATACATACGTATGTGTGAGAGATTATCCCACACTGCCAACTGTGACCTGCAATTGGGTAGGGGTGTGTATGTGTGAGTGAAAATTATACATATGCCCCCAGCTACCTTGATAGCTGGGGCCCCACTGCAGATGCATGTGTGAGTGAACTGCTTAAATAGTTTCCTGTTGGACTAGCATGACAGTGCGGGGAAAACTGGATTTCCCCATGCAAACAACATGATTGGCTAAGATTAACCAATCACTGTTTGACAATGTGGCGTGTTTTGTGAATGTAAAAAGTGTGAGTGATAGTGGTAGACTATAATGTCTTCTCGTCTTTTAACTTCTTTTTGCAGAGGCTCCAGTCAGATTTTAACTTTATGAACTTTATACAAGAGTATGAACTGGATGATAGGTGAACCTATCTGCTTCTTTTGAGAAAAATAAATAAATAGTAAATAAAAATTTAGATTTCAGGTGTCGACATTAGAATTATAAAGTACACCTTATAAAGAACCCAAATCCTAAACAGGAAACAAGGGAGAAATTTTTACTCTTGTTGGTATTTACCAGAGACCACTCCACTGAGGCTGGAAGTGGCACAAGGCCAATTTTTAATTTGAGAATTTTGAGTCCTTAAGCTACAAACTGGTTACACACGCTGTAACCAGCTTGTCTTTCTCTTCGCTCTCCTTCTGTTTAAACTTTCGCTTTTCTCTTATGTTGCCCCCTGCGTACCAATGGTGGTAACGCCTTGCTTGGGGTGAAAGGATTAAAAAAAAAAAACCTTTCCACTAAGGTGAATGTTACACAAGGTCAATTAAAGTGGGGATTTGAAGCTTTTAAACTCAACCAAAACTCAACCATAGACCCAGCTTAAGGCCGGGTTGTGCTCTTGTTTTTTCGCCCCAAACAAGACTCTACCCTTCTGCGAAGCCTTGTTTTAATATTTAAACAATTTTAGGTGGTGGGGGCTCAGTTTCTCATACAATGTTATAGTAAATTGATCCTCCATTTTTGAGCCACTTGCATTGGGGTTGCTTTGTTTTGTTTTGTTTTGGGATGAGTTGTTGCTCTTGTTTTTGTCTTTTTCAAGTTTTCTTTAGTACTTATGATGGCATCTTCCTCAGAAACTCAAAGAATGGCTTTATTCAGAAATTTAGCAAAGGATTCAGTAGTTGAATATGCGCAAGCAAAAAAGTTAATTGCACAGGATTGATTTACTATAAGGTTGTATGAAAAACTGAGCCCTCCCCGCCTAAAATTGTTTAAATGTTGACATTTTTATAAAATTAAACTGGGAACTCTGAGCCCATAAGCTTAGCCAAAAATAGCCCATAGACCCAGCCTAAGGCTGGGTTGGGCTCTTGCCTATTCACTCCAAGCAAGACTCTACCCTTCAGCGGAGTCTCGTCTGAGTCCCTCTCCACTCAGAAGCAGAGTGTCGACTAAGAGAGAGTATGGGTCAGTATTCTCTCTCTGCTTTACTACAACGGTATCTACATTTTTAAGAAGAGACGAACATTCCATTCCTATATATAGGTAGATATACAACAATATCAAGGCTTCTGATTGGGAGATCGGAGGTTTTAAGAAGCATGACACCATCTCTTAATTGCTGTTGTTCTCAGCTCTACTCTGACTTGGGATGGTAGCACCTGTTAAGATCCAAGCTCTGAGCAAATAATGAATCTCCAAACAAAACCAAACACTATGAAAGTATAAAAATACATATTTATAGTAAAAATACGAACAAAACATTTCTACATAAAAAATTACCAACAATACACTTTTAAAACAAAATTACATTTTTTTTTCAGTTGTATCATTAAAAGAAATTCTTGAAACATTGCAAAAGTTGGCGGACCTGAAGAAGACTACCACCACCTTTAAATTTGTTGTTTTTCATTTTTTTTTTTTTCAGCGCAGTCTTATTGATTATTACATCAAGTTTCCAATTATCAAACAATTTTGAAAAATTTTAATATTTAAACAATTTTAGGTGGGGGGATCAGTTTCTCATACAACGTTATAGTAAATCGATCCTCCATTTTAGAACCACTCGCATTGAGGTTGCTTTGTTTTGTTATGTTTTGGGACGAGTTGTTGCTTTTGTTTTTGTTCTTTTCAAGTTTTCTTCAGTTCTTACGATGACATCTTCCTTGGAAACTCCAACAATGGCTTTATTCAAAAATTTCGCAAAGGATTCAGTTGTTGAATATGCGCAAGCAAAAAAGTTAATTGTACAGAATGGATTTATTATAAGGTTGTATGAAAAACTGAGCCCCCCGCCTAAAATTGTTTAAATGTTGAAATTTTTATAAAATTTTTTATCAATCGGAAAGTTTAGGGTTTAATCGATAAGATTGCATTGAAAAAAGTAAAGAAAAAATTGATAATCAACCAATTTACAGGTGGTGGTAATGTTGTACCGGCAAGTGGTTCGAAAATGGAGGATCAATTTTCTATAACATTGTATGAAAAACTGAGCCCCCACTAAAACTGTTTAAATATTTAAATTTTTCCAAATTTTTTTTGTCAGTCGAAAAGTTTAGGATGTAATCGATAAGATTGCACTGAAAAATGTAAAAAAAAATTAAAAACAACAAATTTAAAGGTGGTGGTAGTCTCCTTCAGGTCTGCCAAAAAATAATATTAATAATGTCTAAAAAGCTATAGTAAGGGATTCTTCTGTGTCCTACTTGTTATTACAAAAAAGTTTTAATTCAGGAAGTAGTCGTAAAAATAGAGGAATTAGGAATAGAACATTTTGGAAGATTGTAGAATGTTTGAGTAAAATCAAGAGAATTTGAAATGTTCTAGAAATATGCAAATTAGGTGTTAGGCTTTGGAAAGAGAGTAGTTAGTTGTTAACAGGAGAGCAATAACCCAGTCGTGGTTCCGCCGAAGGGTAGAACCACGACTGGGCAAAAATAGACAGACATATTTTTGGCCCGGCTATATGGCCGGGAATACCCACATTAAAATGACCATGTGTCACATCCGGCCTTGCGTGGGAAGGCTAGTAAATACAGTTGTTAACAGGATTTGCTGACATTTACAATTTGTGAATATGTGCATTCGGCCAAAAGAATCTCTAAGAAAAGTTGCCAACCAACTAAAACCTGAAAGAGAACCTCATGGAACTAAATGGGTAGATAGATATTTTTGACTCTTTCATTGACCATACTGGAAATTGTTCTTTATATACGCATCTAAGGATTTCCAAAAAGTATAACACTTAAACTTCTTTGCTATCTTAACCGAGTAAAGATACTCACCCTTCCTTCCCCTTCGTAACACTTTGCCTGCCAGTAGTAAACTCTACGTTTCTGTTTTGAATGCAAAAAATTGTAAATTTTGTATATATATCATTTTGTGTTTATTGTAAATTAAATATTTGTATGTAATTTAACTCTGAGTTTTTGTCAATCATTTTTTTTTCTTTTGTTACACTTAACATATAACAATACAGATATTAAGGGATACCCTGGCCGAGTATTTTTGTGGGGGTATAGGAGGCATTGTGGAGTAATAGATAGTGGCTCGGATTGAGGAATAGGAGAGACAAGTTCAAATTCTACTTGGATTCATTATATTCATTTAAGTGCTAATACCCTTGGGAACAAGTATAATCTTTTACAAATCTAATTTCAGAAGACCTGAACCCACTTTCCCTAAAAACTTTATCATAAATTGTTTTATGTCTTTCAAGTATTTCTTTGCTGGAGTAAAGTAAGACAAAAATTCTCCAACATTTGGATAATTTTTTATTGATTCTAATCTTTCGGCTCACATGAGCCATCTTCAGAGAGGTTACAAGGACATTAACATAAAAATATCCACCATCAAAGATGATTTTATGTTGTGTTGACATAAAACTTTGCTAAGCAGCGATAACATAACAGTTACCAAATAATGTGGTTCTATGACGTCACACTGCACGAGAGCCCGAAATGTTAACAGAACCATATATTTAAATGCAATGTAATTTGTTATGACCAGATTTAAATGTGATTTTATTAAATGTGGGTTGTTTGGATTTAATGTACATGGCCTCCAATATCTGAATAATTATGGCCGGTAGTGTATATATATACTGTTAAATATAAGAAACAATGAATGTCTATGATGTTTAATCATGAACTGTTCTAAACATTGTATTTTGGCTTTAATTTCAGGTGAAAATAAAGACAAAAATTCTCCAACATTTGGATAATTTTTTATTAATTTAGTTCTAATCTTTCGGCTCACATGAGCCATCTTCAGAGAGGTTACAAGGATATTAACATAAAAACATCCGCCATCAGCAAGGATTTAACTTGTGTTGAAATAAAACTTTGTTAGGCAACAATAACAGTTATCAAAAATAGCAAATGCAGTTCGTAAATTTGTAATGCGGTTCTATGATGTCACACCATGTGAGAGCCTGAAATGTTAACAGAACCATATATTTAAATGCAATGTAATGTGTTATGACCAGATTTAAACATGATTTTATTAAATGTGGGTTGTTTGGATTTAATTTCGAGTCATAAAATCAAAATAGTAAAATGCAACCACCTCTTCTACTTTTTTATTTTCTTGCACTTCCCCCTATTTGTGGAACTCCTTGCTTCCCTGATAGCTACAATCTCCAAAATTTTAAATGCAACATCAATTGCCATTATTTATCTCCTTGATTCCCATCCATCTCTTAATAATTCTTTAACATCCCAATAGCTATAATCTCCAAAAGTTTAAATGCAATGTCAATTGCCATCTTTTATCTCCGTAATTCCAATCCACCTCTTATCAATTCTTCAACATCCCAATAGCTACAATCTCCAAAAGTTTAAATGCAATGTCAATTCCCATCTTCTATCCCTTTGATTCCCATCCATATCTTATTCTTTCTTTAAGATTCCCTGTACCCTGTCTTTTCTCTCTCTGTAACCCCCTGTGCACTAGTGTCAGTCCTGCCTTGCTTGCAGTGAAATGATTATAAAAAATAGTCAATGAAATTGTATAATAAATTGTATAATTCGCATTTGTTTAAACTAAATTTTATTTAAATTCAAAATAAATAATAATAAATTTGCATCATTTAAAGTTTTTGACATCTGATTTAAATAATTTCAACCCACTTTTATAAGTGTTAAAAAATCCTATTTAAGTAATGCAATAATCAATTTACTGTTTTAGATAAATTCTGAAATAAGTATCGAAGTAATCGTTTTAAGTAATGTGGTTAATCAAAATAAGTGCTGCATAATTTGCTGCTTATTTTTTATGATTTCCATTCTTGGTAGAATTTGTCTATGAGGTACATTCCAGAAGTTTTCAGCCTTTTCTGGAGAGACAATTATTAATTTCAAAGAACTAGAAAACTCTAATTTCAAAGTATGATCATCTGATGTCAGTGCAGGGTCAAAATGTTGATTCATAAATTCAAAGTAAATATAATCTAAATTCATAACAAAACTTCCTCTTATCAATTTGCCATGTCACATGAGCCTTGCCTGGAGTGTTAAGGTTTCAAGGTCATTAAATGCACATGAATCTTCAAGATTGTCACAAGATGATCCATAGTTTGTAACTGGCAATTGAGATTGTCATATCCCCAATTCTGAAGGTTGGCTCTCCAGCAACAAACATCTGTTTGGAGGCAATTTAGGCAGGACTAGGAATTGCTGGAGCCAGGAGTAGAGATTCTATAGAACTGAGAAAGAGTCTCTGGTGATACTGAGCAAATGAGGAACCATATGTTTGCCCTCAGAGGTCCAGATAGCAAATGACCAAAATTGGTCTTTGCACATCTGGGCTCCACACAGAAGTTCCGGTAGAAAACCAAAAATAAATAAATATCAAATTCCTTTTACGGACTCTTTTCGCGAACCAATGTGAATTCTGTTTATCGTCCAATGAGAAGCCCAGAATTAAATCCGGGTGTGAATTCCCAAATGACTTGTTCGGAGCCCCGAAAACGAAATAAAAGGACGAGACAAGAAAACAATCGAGAGTAGAGAAAATACGAGCATAATTAACACGTCCATTGACAAACGTCTCAAGCAATCGTATTATGGTTGCCTCTCTTCTTTTTTCTCTCTTCTTCTTGTCTTTTCTTTTTCTTTTTTTTTATCTTTTTTTTTTGGTGACCACTGGAACTTCTGCATGGAGCCCAGATACGCAAAGACCAGTTTTGGTCATTTGCTATCTGGATCTCTAAGGGCAAGCATCTGGTTCCTCGCTTGCTCGGTATCACCAGAGACTCTTTCTCAGTTCTACAGAATCTCTACTTCTGGCTCCAGCAATTCCTGATCCTGCCTAAATTGCCTCCGAACAGATGTTTGTTGCTGGAGAGCCAATGATTTAATGACCTTGAAACCCTAACACTCCAGGTAAGGCTCATGTGACATGGCAAATTGATAAGAGGAAGTTTTGTTATGAATTTAAATTATATTTACTTTGAATTTGTAAATCAACATTTTGACCCCTCTAAGGGCAAACATCCAGTTCCTCGCTTGCTCGATATCACCACAAGCCTATGTTCCACATTGCTCTGGTGGTTGCACCTCAGGGACAGACACTGTTGTTCAGTGATTCTACTAGCGAGAAAGCTATGTCTTGACTTGACCCTCTTTGTCATTGGTTCACAGCTGTGGAGTGGATGATGAGAGACTTCTGCTTCAGCTTCATAAGTTGCAAGTGGATTGTCCTTCTGATGTAAGGTGAAGTAATGCCACAAAGCAAGTAGTGATTATCCACTTTAGTTGGCTTGAGACACTCAGTGATTGATCAGCAAGAGATATTTAAGTAGTTACTTCACTCATTCACTGAAAACACAGTATAGCATGATGTTAAAATCCCTAAACTTCATAAAAACAATTTTATCAAAATGTTTATGATTTTATGAAGAGGAAAAATCAAACTATTTTTTAATAGAGGTTACAAGGATATTAACATAAAAACATCCGCCATCAGCAAGGATTTAACTTGATTCTTGGAGTTGGCTGAAGGGGGCAGTGAGAAGGTTGTCATTTTTATAAAGATTAGTCATGTCATGCACATTGGAACAAATCATCTCCGTCCTCTTTAGAATTTAAAGTTTTTTAACACATTCGAAATTTTGTTTAAAAGTTGGATTTTTTTTTATTGTCAGTGAGTGACCCGATTTTTACAAGTGTTTACAATGGAAAACATAACATTACACAACTCAATTTTTACGAGTGTAAAACAAATTAATTTGGAAATTCTTGCAAAAATCAAATAATGGTTGGATTTTGATAAAACTTCCAGGACGTACTCAAGAATGACTCAAATTATTTTTTAATTATTTTTATAAAATCTTGGTAAATTTTTTTTTTTTCATTTCTTATCCCACCTAATTAATTTCCTGAAATTTCTAGAAATTGGCTACTGTCACGGAATTTTGTTTTATTACTTAAATGCAGAACTTCTTGGGGAATGTAACTCATCTACTTTTTTTTACAGTGGCCCCTTTTCAAAAAAATCTTCTTCAAATATTGAAAACAAAAATGCAATAAAACTATGCCATGTTTTATTTAGTTAAACTTAATTGCTTTTATAAACAAGATATACTAAGGTTATTATAGTATGAAGAGAAAAAAAATTCAATGAATAATGAATTTTTACAAGAATTGTTTTCATTTTTATTCTTTAATTATAATAATTTATAAAATTTCAAAATTCTTTTAAGATTTCTTTCAGTCATTGTTCTAATTAGGTTATTGAGTTTCCAAGTGAAGACTATATTTACTAATTGAAAGCTAAAAAGGTTAATACAAATCTTCATGCACCAAGACTTTTAAAATAGTTATAACATTTTTCTTTCTATGAAGATATCTGTGTTTTTTAAAATTTTATTGTAGTCCACAGATGCCATATCATTAAAAGGTCATGTGTTTCAAGAGTTGTTTCTTTTACAAAACTTTCATTTAGGTTTCATATATTTATGTCAATTCTGATCAATCATACTTGGCTAGATGTGTAAAATGATTGATGACAGACCTGTCATCACCTACTTGAAAGGTCATTGAGTCAGAGTTTTATGATTAAAAAGTATTTTTATTCAAAATTTAATGACATAATATTTGTTTCAAATCAGATTAGTTTAATTTTAAATTTGCTAATTTTTCAAAATTAACATGTCACAGATATATATTTTATTTTTGAAAAACTTTTAAAACTGAGAATTAACTTTTGTCTACAGATGTGTCAATCATTCACAAAAGGTCAAAAAATTAAAAAAATATTTAAATCTCAAAATTTTAGTTCCTAATCACTATCATTCCTCTTTGAAATCTACCAGCATATTTTGCTTAGTGGAAATAGTAAATTCTATCATTTACTTTCTATTAAGTTAAAATTAAAACTTCAAGAAATTTTTTTTATTTTTAAAAATTCAGTTTAAATGTTAGGTATTGAAAATGAGTGGAGGTGCCTATATTTAAGGCAGGGTTTCTTTTTATGTGATGATCTGCCCACACTGGGGTCATAAAAAATAATAACAACAAATTTGCATTATTTCAAGTTTCTGGTATTTGATTCAAATTTCTATTGTGATGAAGTAATAAAGTGATCCCCCACTAATTACTACTTAATAATATAATACATTTCTTCCCCCTCTAGCTATGAGTCAAATAACAAAACAGATTGGGTTCTATAACCTTGGCTGGCAACCAGTCTACCGGAGAAAGCAATGGCAACCTAGTGTGAGATATTCTTCTGCCCAGTCAGTCATGAAGCTTTCAAGACATGATCGCCCAAAGCGTGTATCACATATGGTTCTTAACTAACTGATTGAATATAATAGAGACACAATGAACGCTGCTACTGGGCATAAAGTGGGGTCAGTTTTCTATTGTTATGAAGTAATAAACTGATCCCCAACTAATTACTACTTAATAATATAATACATTTCTTTCCCCTCTAGCTATGAGTCAAATAACAGGACAGATTGGGTTTTATAGCCTTGGCTGGCAACCAGTCTACCGCAGAAAGCAATGGCAACCTACAGCGGGATAATCTTCTGTCCAGTCAGTCATGCCACTTTCAAGACATGATCGCCCAAGCATGTATTACATATGGCACTTAACTGACTAACCTGGCCAAACACTTTTGTGTACTGCCCTCAAATTTAATGTAGATAATTATGTAGGAAGCCTTAACATAAGTTTTTGTTCATCATAGAGAAACAGCTACTCACCAACCTTTCTATCTTGTGAAATGTCTTTTGTAATAAAATTAATATTACTCTGTATAAGTTTATAACTTATCTTTTATTATTAATGTCCATCAAGAACAATATTTATATTCTTGGAAAAAGCAATTTCAGAAAACAATTATTCCCTTAAAATATTTTTTTTATTTTCATAGAATTTCTTTGTTAGAAAATTCCCAGTAAAATCATGTTTTTTATGCTATTAATTGTGTGTTGTGGTGCATTGGATATCGACTTGGAATGAGAAATCGAGGGGCCGAGTTCAAATTCCAGCCAAATTCATTGCATTCACTTACGTGCAAATATCCTTGGGAAAGGTATTAATCCATCTATTCCTTCCAGTTATGGATCGAATAACAGGACAGATTGGGTTCTATAGCCTTGGTTGGCAACCAGTCTACCGCAGAAAGCAATGGCAACCTACTGCGGGATAATCTTCTGCCTAGTCAGTCATGTTTGTTTCGAGACATGATCACCCAAGCGTGTATCACGTATGGCAGTTAACTGACTGAATTACTATTATACAGTTACTGTGCATATATGATGTCAATGAAAATGAATCTTGAGACATGTGGACAATGAGAATAACAAAGATATTGTAAAATAGTCATTTCTTTTTTTTTTCACCTTTTTATTCAAAGTTATGGAGGAGTAATTTTCTAGACTATATACAGTTTTGCATAACGTGTCTCTGACAACTTGTTATATTCTGTCAGCACTCTCATGTTTTTTAAAAACAACTCGGAAAAGCTTAACCAGTGATTGTTGTAAAGCAGATCTAAATCTAATGGAAATTTGTGTGTCCATTACCTATAGACTTCGAAATGGCTGAACCGATTTCCTTGAAAATTTACACAGTTGTACTATAAGCATCTGTGAGTGTTCTTAGCTAGGTTTTGTGTCCAGGTATCCTCGATAAATATCGAAAATCGATAATCGAAAAATCAAGTTATAGAAGGAGTGGTCCGATTTTAATCAAATTTAATACACTCATAGACAAAGACACAAGAAACGATATTCTGAAGTTTCAAGGTTGCAGTTCTTACAATAGTGCAAAAATCGATAATATATATATATATATAAAAGGTAAGATGTTTGTGTGTGTGTCTGTTTATCTGCCTGTATGTCTGTATTTTTTCAGCCATTTTATTTTAGTTTTTGCTTTGGGTTTGGCTTTAAGTAGGTATAATAGTAGTTCTTCGTCTCAGCCATGATACCATTTACTCAGAGGACTTATTTAGCCTTCAAAATTCAGTTTACGATGAAAAAAACTTATTTGATATCAATAGCAGGAAATCAAAATTTGACTTACATCCATTCATTTTTCTTTCAGTCGACGGTTTCGCTTTAACTGGAAACAACTATTGCTTTTTAGTCTTTCATGCCAACGTCCAAAGAGTCTGAGCTCCAGGACCATGGATTAGTTTTAAAGCTTTCATTACACCTGAGCAATGCCGGGCTATACTGCTAGTTATAGATATATAACACCTCACAGTCAGCAAAAGAAATTTATAAGTTCTGTAGCCCATATAAGTTGGATCAAAGTGTAGTATCTGAGAACAGATAATCACTACCTGCTCATCGGTGTACTCACTCAGCTTCCCCACAATAAAAAATGATCTTGTGTCACAACTTGCTCCTGTTGGGGAATAGGGTAAATCTCAGATCAGAGTGTAGTATCTGTTTCAGTAGCTGCCACCCAACCTTTAGCTCCAGCCATTATCATCTCCAACTTGCAAATGCTTCTGATCAAGCTATCCCCAGTAGGCCTCTAGCCATATTCTCCATCAGCACCAATATTTTTCAGCCATTACTTACTAACCATTGGCAATCTCTTTCATTCTGATGGTTAGTATATTCCCACAATGAAATAATTAATAATACATTTACATTATGTATATAATAGACCTATTCTATCAGTAATGCTTACATTAATTCCTGATAATCCCTTTCTTCATTATTTTCAATGCATTCCTATAGTAAAATCATTAGCAATGCATTTACATTATACATATAATAGCCCTATTCTATCAGTAATGCTTGCATTCATTCCTGACCACTGACAATCCCTTTCTTCTTGATTTTCAATGCATTCCTATAGTAAAATCATTAGCAATGCATTTACATTATACATATAATGGCTCTATTCTATCAGTAATGCTTGCATTCATTCCTGACCACTGACAATCCCTTTCTTCCTCATTTTCAGTGCATTGAAAATCATTAGCTATGCATAATTGAATAGAACTATTATGGCATTCTATGGCATGGAATCATGGACCTTCTACTCCTGCCAAGAGAACAGTCTTTACACCTTCCCCCTGCACAACCCCAGGAAAATCCTGGGAGTCACCTGGCATGACCGTGTCTCAAATAAGAGCATCCTTGCTCGGACGGACATCCCAAGCATATTTGCTCTACTCACCCAGCGTTGACTTTGGTGGCCTGACCATGCCAGGCGAATGGACGATGAGAGGTTCCCCAAGAATGTTTTATTCGACAAGCTCACCACTGGCTCTAGACCTGCAGGAAGACCTGTCCTATGCTGCAAGGATATTGGCAAGTGAGACATGAAGTCAGGTAGCATTAACCCAGCAGGCTGGGAGTCAGTGGCTGAGACTGCAGCAGATGGAGAAGTGCTGTGAAGGCCTGCTCCAAGAGAAGTGAGGAAAGGAGAGACCAGCAGTAGAACGAGAGAAGAAAACGGAGACAGCAGAGAACTGTATTAGTGTTCTGTGGTGAATATAGAATTAAAAGTAACTCTATTCTCTTGACTTTTTAAAAATTTCACAATCCTGTGTGAAGTCTTAATTTTGGACCAGCAGAAAAAGGATTAACCCCATACTGAAAGAAAAAGATGAAGCCAAATTTTGCAATCCGATGTTAAATTAATTTTCTAACCAATGAAAGGAAGCGATTTGCAAAACTGAGAGAGAAGTTAACAATGTGATGTGAAAAAGTCTTTAGCTATAAAAAGAAAGTTCAATCAGTCAGATGAAAGCATAGATACGACACTGCCAAGATGTGACAAAAGAAACTTTAAGGCACTGACTTGGACATAGCATCCTGACACACATTCATTCTCCTTCTACGTTGCCCTCACGTTTCTCGCTGTCAACAAAGATGAAGACGACAACAGCAACAACAACAGCAAAAAGATACTTCAACTGACTCCTAAAAATTACTGTTGATAAATACAATTTTCCTTTATTGCTTTACCTTCCTTTTCACTTTCTCGTGGGCCATAAAAAAGGAAAGGAACACAGACCTTATTAAACACATTCTGCTACTTACAACTAGAACTCTGGATTCACTTAACAATGTACTACATTTTCTCTTGAAACATTTAACTCCTATAAATTGAAGTTATTCTTGTCTGTTAATAAAATTCTACTTTAACATACAAGCGAAATACTTTTATTCTTCCAACCTTCAACCTTCAGATGATCCTGATAATTCTTAAGTTGTGGAGAGTTTCAGCTATGTTTGTGAAGTGGCCTTGTACCAGACATAACTGACTGTCCCTACTTCACTCTCAGAACCAGGCATCACCTACACCTGTGGCAACTGCAATAGAGCCTGCCGATCCAGGATAGGCCTGTACAGTCATAGCAGATGCTGAAACTTAGCAACAGATTGATATGAGGCACAGAACTCAATAGTCTCCCAAGACAAATGGATGCCAACAAAAGAAAAGGCTTACCTTACTTTAGTTAGTTTGTTAGTGCAGGCGGATGTGCGTTGTGGCGCAATGGATATCGGCTCAGAACGACAAATCGGGGAGCCGAGTTTGAATTCCAGTTGAATTCCTTGCATTCACTTACTCGCAAATATCCTTGGGAAAGGTACTAATTTATCTCTTCTCTCCAGTTATGGATTAAACAACAGGACAGATTAGGTTCCATAGCCTTGGCTGGCAACCAGTCTACCTCATAAAGTAATGGCAACCTACTGCGGGATAATCTTTTGCCCAGTCCGTCATGTCTCTTTCAAGACATGATCGCCCAAGCGTGTATCCCATATGGCACTTAACTGACTGACTGTTGCAGAGAATGGCTTAAGATGTGGATTGATTGTTTTTTCATGGCTTATCAACCTTCTACAGAAAATATTGTTAGATTGTAAGAATTTTTTAATATGATAATAAAGATTTTTTTTTTACTGATACAAGTTCTACTAATTAATCCATAATTGGAATTGAAGTAGAACTTTCTGAAAGTTATTTTTGAGCATAAGTGAACCCAACTAGAATTGAAAATCGGCTCTCTAATTTCCAATCATCTGAGTCTTCAATCATCTAGGTACTGACCAAGCTCGACGTTGCTTAACTCCGTTGATTGAACAGGAACTGGTGAGTAAAGATAAAAACCAGTGGAGTGGATGGATTCTTCAAATGTAGGAAAATAATACAACTGCGATAATGATTATTTTATTTTTATATCTGCTCACCAGAAATACCCAACATGTTCGTGTAAGAGGATCAAACAAAAAAAAAATAAAAATAATATATATTTTTAAAATTTACAAAACAAAAAAGGTATTACTTTCGCAAAAGTAGGAGCAAACAAATAAACGTCAGTATATTTTTAAACAGTTAATAAAATTTTAAATTCAAATTTCATCCTACAAAAAAATAAAAAATGGGACTTTAAATTTTCCTTATTACGGGTGTGACAGAGACAAGGACTAAAATTGTCATGAAATCACACGCAGTGAGTGTCGCATTTCATTAAAAAAAAACCTAGGTCCAATTTTTCTTTTCATTAACTGAAATTAAAATAAAGATATATTGAATTTTAAAATTCCATTTAATTTAATCATGATGAAACTGTTATTTTTCTTCCTCCCTTATCATAGAAGCATTTTTTGTAAATTTATTTTTAATTCATTGAATCGAAAATGTAAACATTCTTTCTTTTGTGACCCTAAACATCCATGGGTGTGGAAGGCGAGGTAATTGGGTACAAAATTTGACAAGTACTGAAGGGAAAGCTATGTCAGCTTGTGAAAATAAATTTTAACCTGAAAATTACAATTTATCTGGCATTTTTATACATTGTGAATGTTTAATATTTTTTGCTTATAAAAATAACTCAATTAAATTTCAAGTAATGATTATTAAATTTCATAAACTAAAAAAAAAGGTTTGTTAGTGGTTTGGTCAAAAAAGTTATTTTTTTTATATTGCATACATTTATTCAAATAAAAATGATGTTCGATTATTAACTTGAATTGTCATATGATAAAATAATCAATATAAAAAATTAGTCAATTTAAAAACAATGATTAAATTTAAATTCAACAAAAATGTGTGTCGTCAAAAAAACTGAAGGAAGACAACCCACAAAAAGTTAACTAAAAAGAAGCGGTTCTTTTGCGTTTTACCAGAGCGAAAAACGCGCGACTGGATTCGAAAATCGTTTTCAAAACGAGGCTGCTCTCAATCACCTCCATTATACTACTGCGCAATAAATATAGTTCTGCTATTATCCGAGATTAGGCAAGTTTTTCTAACGGCGAAAGCGCCAAAGAAATTATATTTTCTTTACAGTTTTGCTTTGAAATTTAGAAAGAGTTAAAATTTAACTGAGTTAAAGAATTTATTTTTTGTTTTTTTAACTTCTTTTCTGATAAATGATTACAACCTGTATTGCTGCGCAGTGATTTTTGTGTTTTTTTTCGCACAGCAGCAACATGGCGGGAGAAATTTCATTTTGACTTTGTTACTCTCTCGGAATTTCGACATTCGTGAAAAGACAGTCAGGTAAACGTTCATTTTCTTTCCAGATTTTACTTCGTGTAGATCCTACGACCTTTTATCTTTCTATTCATGGCATTTATATTCTTGTAATCGATGTTAATTACGAAATCTATACTACATAATATAAGGTCCCCCTTAAACAGTTGACACGATTTTTTTTAAAGCGATGGCTAAAAAGACGTCCTTCTTGTTCTTGACATTCTCACTTAGCTATTTTCCCTTAACTTGATTAAGCTTGAAAACAACGGATTTATATGTGTATATTTTTAATAAGTTGGCTATCCGAAACGTTAAATTTGTCTAATCGTTATTTCATTTTATTTAATTATTTAAATATAATATTAAACAAAAAATCTTGAGTACTTATGAGTTTAGATTTCATTAAATGGTCATAAAATGGGGGTTGAAATTTTTTCTTTTTTTTTTTACTCAATTTTTAAATACGCATTTTCTTCAATCGTGAAGATTATTGATGTTAAAAATCTTCATTTATCAAAATTCACTGTTCATTTGTCTTTTATTTCGGATGTTTGAATAAAAATCTAGTTGACATCCGTGCTGTTGGGCTTGTTACAATTATGATCAGTGTTCGAATCTAAATGTACGATTTTTTTTTTTTAATATGTTTTAATATTTTTTAAATTGAAACTTGAATCTTTAAAAAAAATTTTAAAACCTTCTTTCCTAACTAACAACCACTGAATTAGCTTATTTACTTTATTTCAATGTTTGGGCGAGAATAAGAATAAAATTTAAAAATTATCCTGTTACTAAATTACTTAAATTGAGGATTTAAAGTAGAGAGCAAACACTGATCTTGTTTTATCTTTTCAACTTTATTAAACAAAAATATAATAATTTCTTATATGATATCCGTGCAAGTGTAGATTTTATTTTATATATATATATTTTTTTTTTTTCTGGCTTTTCTTTAGTTTCTTTTAATTTAACGCTTTTTTTGTTTGAGTTTTTTTAAATTAAAGGGGAAAACGAAAAAGGATGTATAAAAATCTATAAAATCCTAGAGACCTTAATAATTTTTAAATTTTTTTTTTTTTTTTTTTTTTTTTTTTTTTTTCAAGCAATTTATTTGTCTTTAGTGGGGAAAAATGCTACCTTTTTTTTTATACAATTATTTGATTGAGTTCGGATCTTATTTCTTCAAATAAGCTTTCGATTATGATGTGGGAGCGGATTTTTATCTTTTTGTTTTTACTAATGGTGAAATTTGGATTTTTTTTAATTAATTTTTTATTTTTTATTTTTTTTTTTATCTCAATTCGGTTTTTTGCGATGTATATTTTTCTTTTTTTGTTCTTGATTTAGGTGTTATGATCGCAATTTCAAACCTCAATAAAGTACTAAAAAAGAAAAAAGGCTTTTCTACTTTGTTTCAATAGATCTTTGTTTAAATCTTTTTTTTTTTTTTTTTTAAAGCAGTAGGTAAAAAAAAAAAAATCCTATCTGCTACCATTTTTCACTTTTTTTTTTCTGATTTTAGAGTTGCAGACTGACCACTTTATGTAGTGATCTTTTTTCTTCCCTTCAGGTTTTGGAAGTATTTTCTGATAAACCTCACTATCAACACTGTTAAAAATAAATAGTGATGAAAAAATATTTTGAATAGATCTTTCTGAAGCTTAACTTAAAAAAAAAAAACTAATGTATTTTCCAGGCCTCCATTGACAGAAAAAGTACAATTATAGTTTTTGTCTACCCATTTCTAAAGTTATTTTTAATGCGGTTCAAACTTGAAAGTACTCACCCCTTTTAAATTGAAATTTTTAATAGAAATACAGATCTTCTTGTGTAATACAATTAACAATATCGTTCTGGCTTCGTATAATGTGTTAAATTTGTTAATTGATATGCGGTTCATTTCGAAATTATGCTTCTTTTTTTTTCTTTTTTTTAAAACCACCTGGTTTTAAGTTCATCTTCAAACATAACGAGCACCTTGGACTTTTATTCAATTTTTACAGCAATCGGTAAAGTTTATTAATTAATTACAGATCACTTACTTTCCAAAATCATAACAAAATGACATGCAGGAAGCCTTTGAAACTTTAAGTGTGTAAAATAAATTCGTTTCAAAAATAAAACGTAATTTTTTTTCCATTAGCATGAAAAAAATATAAACTAAGCCAAACTAATAGTTTTTTTTGTTTTTTTTTTCGATAGTTAATCATTTTTTTTTATTCTTAAATTGTACTTTATTTTCTTTAACTGCAAAATTTAAAAGAACAACTCTTATTGGATGCTGTTTACAGGATTTATCATTTTAAAAATTCTTAAATTATGAAATATGCGACAGCAAAAAAAATTAACTTGTATTTGCTAAAACAGTCGAATAGTCATATGGCATGAATTTTTTAAAAAAATTATTAATAATCATAAAAAAAATTTAATTCACGGCTTTCTTAATTCTGGTGTGCAGACCTGTCTCACTGACAGTTGAGTTTTAGATCTCAACTCAATTGACAGTACCAAGACCGTACTAGTGTAGTCTTGACAGTACTTAGACACTTGTTATGACCTATGCTGGAAAAGATTTTTGAAGATCGTCCCTGGAAAATTGAATGTTCGTTTACCAATTAAAGATAGAAAAAAAAAAAGTTAACGCTTATATTACCAATAGTAATTTCTTTTGGATAAAAAAAAATGTATTTACGACAGTGTGGTGGTGATTTGTTCGCCCATTAGTAACTTTTCAACTACAAAATAACTTTTAAAAAAAGTGTCCAGATACGATTCAGTTTCAAATTGTGATAGTGTTAAAAAAAAAAAAAGAGTAAAAGCGTATAGACACAACTGATTGTTATGTCAAAATTAAAATTTTCTTTCTCACCTCAAGTTATAATTTCTTAAGATTTTTTTTTTTACTTTAAAGTTTATACGCATTAATAATAATTTAATTATCAAAAATGTCTTGTTGACAATCAAAGAGATGGAGAGATTTTTTACGTAAAAGAGTGGGTGGTTATTGAAATTAAGATTAAATTCAGCTTAATTTTATTTTTTTTATTTTTTTATTTAATTTCACACATTTTTCTCTTTCTGGTCTGTCTTTCTTGCAACACAAATTTTAACTAGTGAAAAATATCTCCATACATATCCGACTTTAAAATTTGGGGATCGGAGGAGAAAAGAATTTTTTTTTTTTTAATAAACTCCACCAAAAAATGGGTAGAATAATCAATAATAAATTTTACTCCGTTCTCAATTAAAAAAACAAAACAAATAATAATTAAAACAAAAATGATGCATCGCCATCGTGAGTAAAACAATGACATTTAAAAAAAAAGCCTCTCTAAAACGACATAAAATATTTTAATTAATATTTAAAAAAAGAACATTGATTTCTAAAGGTTACACATCTTTTATGGATGCAACTGTTGATATTTTCTTCTTGTAAACACTGTCCACGCACACAACAATGTGCTCTTCATTACAAATAAAACAGCACGCACCGTTGTCATCACTACACAATCTTAATTTCCATATTTTGCGCGCGCTTATACGCACACATCTAATCGCTACATACGCGCACCCACACCGCATAAGGTAGCATATACACACACACACACATACACATTGTGTGTGATGTTAGCTTTTTCGTCATTTTGTTATTAGAAATGAATGACGTCCTTTGTCGGTTGTCATAAAATTTAAATGAGACACGACGTCGATGACATTTTTTATAAATAAAAGTAAGTATATTTAATTTTTATATATATATTTTTTTTGTTTTGGTCGCTGTTATGTAAATTAATTTAAAAAAATAGCCTTACTGTAAAAATTTTAATTACACAGATAATTAATATTTTTTTCTGTTAAGTCGTCACAATATGACTTCTCTTTGTTTTATTTCGTTAAAAATAAAATTTGTATGCGTGTGTGTTTATATTTGTTGATGTTGGCAGTAGAAACGACATTAGTTGTGTTTGTTTGTATAGTACAACTACTACTTACTAATTTTTTTTAATTGTACCAGTTAATTCCATTCACTCTTTTCTTTTCCTTTTAATTTATTTTCCCTGAACTCTTTCCGATTTTTTTACTTCTATTTTCTAAATGATTTCTTCTCATGATCATAAATCTTTTTTTTGCGAGTTTTTGCCCAAAGCGATTAACAGACTTTTTTTTTTTTAGGTTGGGGATCGGCAAAAAATGTCTCCAAGCCGAACTGTAACCCCTATTTTGATTTTTAACTAAAGCTGTTTCGCCGTAATTCCATTTATTTCAATATTAACTTTTCTTAGAAATCCTGCTTAGTCCACCTTTGTATTACTTAGTCTTTAATTTGTGTGTTTATAATAGACGTGGTGTTGGGGAGGGGGGTACCTGAAGGTCAAGGGACAACTTTATTACCTTCCTAGCACATGTTCTTTTTTACCGTGTCTTGTGTGTAAGAAGTGTATTGGTTTGTATTTTAATTTTATTTTTACTGTTTGTTTTAGTTCTTAAGGAATTTGAGAATTTGTCTAATTTTTCCGAGATTGTAGCAATTTCTGTCATTTTTACATCGACCTTTTAATTGATATTTTTTTAAAGTTGACAAGCTCTTCATTCATCGGTGTTTTTTTACAAATGCTTTTTTTTTTTTGTTGCGTTCATGGTTACTTTCAAATCAATTTGAATTAAACTACTAGTAACTAAATGTTTTAATTTTTTATTGGATTTTATTTATTTTAATATTTTAACTGCAATTTTAGTGTTTAGCAACGTCGAAGTCTTAGAGAAAACGAAGATAAAAAGGGACACTTATACGTAGCATCGGAATGAAATTTCTAGGGTAAATAACGAGAGAAGACGGATTGGAAAATTTGACACTCACAGAACATTAAAGAAAGGAAAGAAAAGCTATGTCAAACGAGCTTCTTGTCACAAGAATCTTGTGTATAGTTGGCAAAAAAAAAAAAAAGACCAAAAAAAGGTAAACATTACATTACAAAGAACAGGAAGTTGTGGAGAGTCATGATTGCTAATTCCTGAGCAACCTACATAGTATTACAATGTACATAGCAGATGATAGAGATTGTAGATATTTGAGCAGACCATTTGTTTGAATTTATTTTATTTAATAAATACTTTTAACTTTTATGATGCTTTAAATTTAATATATATTTTTAAAAACAATGTTGCAGAATTTGTCTTCATTTCAAATTGAATTTTTTGTCACGAGCAATTATTATTCATTAAATGGTCATTCAATTGATCTTCTTGTCCGTTAATTATTGAAATGTAGAGATTCTTAAACCGCTATTCTCTAAACTTTTATCGCTTCGCAATTTTAAAATTCTTACAGGAGAAAATAATAATGCTTCTCGCAACATCACATTAAAAAAAAACAAAAAAAAAACGCACATTCTCATTTTATATTTTAGTATTTTGCTTATAGTTCTTTTTTTAGAGTACAGGGCTAGATTGTAAAATTTAAAAACTTTTGACATGAAAGAAAGTTCTTAAAAAAATATGGTCGCAACTGAAAAGTTTTTTAGTTTTAATTTAAAATGTAAAAATATACATTCAAAGTGCATTTTTACAAGGGTTAAAATTAAATAAATTGATTATTAAAAAATGAGACTACTACTAATTTTTTAAAGTTTATTTTTTAGTGGTGTTTTTATTTTTCTTTAAAAATATTTTTTGAGTGCAGCAAAAAAAAAAAAGTTGGTGACCCCAGAAATACCTGAGTGTGATTGCATAATTTTCCATTTTCCTCACAGTCACACCGACTTGAATTAAAAAAAACGTATCCACAACTATATATATATATATATATATATATATATATATATATATATTTTTTTTTTAGTAACATGCCACTTTTCAGTTTTTGGTTTATAAGTACAAAAAAGAAAAAAGTTCCCCCCCCCCCCCAAAAAAAAATAAAAACATTCAAAATGACCACTTTAAGACATCACAATTCAAGGGTTTCAAAACATTTACCATTTCTGATAGAAAACATTTTATTTCTACAATTTAAAAAAAATAAATAAATCTAAATTATAGAAAATTTATTTATTTTTTTCAAATTTAAATAAACATAATTCATTTATTTATATTTTTTTATCACTCCAACTTTTATTTTAAAAATTCTTTAAGTTATAAAGTTTTTTTGGTAGTTTTTCATTTTAGCGTCTGAAACTTCTTTTTTTTTTTATTTTTTTTTTTTTTTTTTAGATTTGGTATAATCTTTTGTTTTGAGTTCACAATAAAAGAAATTTGAAATTTCTTTGAATGACCCGCAAAATTTCGAATTTGTAAATTTTATTTAACCTCACAATATGAATACACCCCCTCCATCTTGGGACCACAACTTCTTAAAAGTACTGTGTGAATATATCTGTAAAATATTTTCCCAACCATATTAACTAGTTTAAATATTGCATTTTTCATTTAGTTTTTGAGGCAAGACTTTCTTAAATGAAGGAAAGTACATTTTTTTTTATTTTGTTTCAATCTTACATATTTTTATTAGCCGTAAAAAGGGGAATTGAGGAAAATGTGTTGGACTAAGTGGAATAAAATCCGTATCTGGTATATTGGAAACTTTTTTATACGATAAAATAGTTTTCTTTGGGGAGGGGGTATTAAGCACATTACTACGATTTTGTTGACCATATTTAATTGGATTTTAGAAGCACTATAGTTTGGCACAAGGCCAGTATAGAACTAGATATAATCTGGCTATATACACACCATCCAAGATTCCAGGTTTCGATAGTCATTCTCTACACTGGACATTGTCAGGGCTTTACTAACCTTTTTTTTTATTTAAATATAATCAGAATATGAATTTTTTCTTAAATCTGAAAAGCTGTAAACAACTTGTTTGATGGAAGGGAGCACAAGGTGCGGCAGAAATATATCCTATATATAATAGATGAAGACCCCATTGTTATTATGTCTCACCAACATGTGGGAGGTATTTCTGCCGAATTTTTACCCCCCCCCCCAAATAGTTTACTATGCATGGGGAAAGGGAAGTGAGGGTGTCGTGGATTTTTTTTTTTTTTTTTTTTTTTTTTATTACGTTATTAGATTTAGAATGCAATATATTATTTTTATTTTTCAATTTGGTAGAGAGGTCCAATGCTTGTAAAATAAAATCTGTGTCAATGATACTTCGACATATTGGTCAGTAATAGCGTTACTGCAGGGCAGTGGTTAGCAAGCTAGTCTCGTTACCAGATTAATTGCTGCAGTGGTGTCGGGAATTTTAATTGTTTGTGTACTCTCTTTTGCGGCCTTGTGCCATACAAAGCTAAATACAAGCGTGTATTTGGATCTTTGGAAAAACCTTTTTAACTTCCTGTTCTTAAACATCTGAAAAAAAAAATTCACACTCAGGATAAATGACTTTTTTTTATAATGTCGTGTGTAGCTACACACGAGTCAAGGTCACGTGTTGCGTCATACAAAATTGCTTAGATATTACCGCAGGCATCAGGATGTACTCTTCACACTGCCCCACTGAGAACAGAAATGACATAAATGAGTCGGAAGACTTATGTTGCTGGTTATTTGGTCGGAAGATAAGTTTTAAAATGCAATCAACCCGTGGATTTTAATGTAAAATTATTTAAAGATAATTTTAAATAATTATTAATAAAAAAAAAAAAAAAATTTTTTTTTAGTTATTTTTACTTTGATCATCTGTCACTTGGTTTCGAAATCGGAAACCAAGTGTCTCGACGCTTTCTTTTGAGTTTAGAGTTTATCTACAATACTTGTAAAATCCGCGATATCCTCAGAACTAACGCCACTTATTTTTTTTGGTAGATTTTTTGTTTTCAAGAAAAAAATGAATAGGAAAGAAAAGAATTGAAAACGTAAAAACATTTGCTGCACTTTCTTGGGAGGGGAAGCAAAATTCCTGTTTTCTTTTTTTTGTGGGGGTGGGGTTCTCAGTCAAATTTTGGCATAAACATTGTTGCTTTTAATTTCGGTCTCTTTTCTGACATTGTTCTAATTTTTGCATGTTTGGAATCTGAAGACAGACATAGCTCATTTGGTAAAGACATTTTTCGATATTGGGTTAGGTAAGCTTTTTTTTTTCTAAACATTAGTAAATAGTATTTTTAAAATTCTTGTAAAATAAATGTAAGTAAAAAATAGACAAGATAAATAAGTTAAGCAAGCAATTTAAATTCAAAAGATAATTAAAAAAATAAAAATGTTAATGCTACCCTCTGTCCCCACCCTCCCGGTATTATTCAACGGCTGTGCAATCACTTGTGCTTCTTGTGTTGCGTCACAGACAATGTTTGGAAATTTTGTTGGCATGGACAAATCCATGGAAACGTGCTTGCGTAGATGAGTGTTTTTGTTTTGTTTTACCGGATTTCATGTTGTGAAATGCAGCTTGCTGGATTTAAAGAACGAACCATTCGAGAATGTAAATATCTGGTAAACTTGACAATACATAAGAAAAAAGAAAAAAAGATTTTAAAAAATAGAAAAAAAGAACTTGTTTTGTAATATTTTCATTCATATTGCGAAAATCAGTGTTATTTTTCTGACATGTAATTGTAATTGTTTTTTTAAATTTCTTGATACGCGAATTTGACATAGGAGCAAGTGCTCTGTCGAATCATTGATATATTGGGGCATTTCAATTATCAAACTAAGAAATCGCATTAATTCTTAAATCTTAATTATCGCAATTCTTCTAAAAAAACAAAAAAAAAATTAGTTTGCACGATGAAATTTGATAATAAAAATAAAATAAAATTATCCGAACATTTAAGTGGGCGAGTTTTCTCATCGCTGTATTGTATTTGGTACCCGGATACTTAAGAAAAAAATGTACCACTTTTTTGACTTGTAAATTTTTTTGTGGGTATTTCGTTTTTTAATCCTACAAAAACTCCTTTTGTTGAGTGTTAATTCAAATTGTTTTACTTTAATGTTTTATTTTAGCAGAAAGAAACGGATAAAAATAATTTGTAAAACATTAAATAAATTTTAAAATTAACATAGATTTTAAGGGAAAAATACAAAAAAAAAATTCAAATTTCAGAAAGACTTAGAATTTCAACCAATATCACCAGCAATTTAAAAATATATATAGTAAAAAAAAGAAAATATTAAATTAACCTTGTTCTATTGAATTGAGCCTTCACTTACCCAGTATTAAAAAAAAAAAGGTAACCATTACAAATATTTTTTATATCTGTCTATATTTCTGAGATGAGGTAATTATTTACGCTATCTATTTTACAGTGTTCGTATTGTTATCCTCATCTTTCGTTGCCATATTTACAACGTTTCGGCCGTTGTACGCTTCGGCTTTCTTCAGGTGTCACTTAATGCAGGTCGGAACGTACAACGGTAGAAACGTCGTAAATATGGTAACGAAAGATGAAGATAACAATACGAACAATGTAAATAAGTTCTCTCAAATTTTCTGAAAAATTTATTTCCCCCACCCCAAGAGAAAGCAAGAACGACTCGTAAATGTCAAACACTGGGCTGAATTTAGAATTGTTTTTCTGTTCACTTTTAAAACAAATCCCCACCCACACGTCTCTAGAGACAATCATGATTGCTTTGTCAATTGATTAAAACATTTATATCACATTGTGAAAAGCTCAAAAATTTATTAATGTTGATTTTTTTTTTTTTTCCCCGTTTAAACCGATTTTGTTTCATTTAAAAAAAAAAAACACTAGTTGGGAGTCAGTCAAAGTGCCATACGTGATAAACGCTTGGGCGATCATGTCTCTTTCGAGACATGACTGACTGGGCAGAAGGTTATCCCGCAGTAGGTTGCCATTGCTTTCTGTGGTAGACTGGTTGCCATCCAAGGCTGTAGAGAACCTACTGTTATTTAACCCATAACTGGAGGGAAAAGACGGATTACAATCATTAAATGATTACCTTTCCCAAAAGGGTATTTGTGCGTAAGTGAATGCAAGAAATTCAACTGGAATTCGAACTCGGCTCTCCGATTTGTCGTTCAGTCGATTTGGGGTACACACCCTTAAAAAACAAACTCTCAAACTCAAACAGTAAAAAAAAAAACTGGAAACTTTTTAGTTATTTGAGTGTCGTAGAGAAAGATGTTCTTAAAAAAACCAAAAAAACCCAAAACACTGAATTATTATCAGAATATTTTTTAAAGTACGTGTTTATTCTTCAGGGTGAATAATCTATGAAGTAACCAATTTTTTAAAAAGATTTTCCCACCAAAAATGCATTTTTGTAACTCCCTTGCTCACGGCACATTTTCTGCCAAGGTGGTCACATGGTTTAAACTTCCTTTACAGTGTATGGAGTTTGTCAGTAATATGGAAATGCTTCGACAGTGTTGTTGACTCACAAGCTAACAAAGGGTAAGACGTGTCTTGTGCACTTTCTATTTTTATTTATTTTAATCTATGTATCATGTCTCTTCAGGAGGTTGGCGATCATAGCTCTCCACAGTTTCATGTCCTTTTAGTTCTTAGTATTTTTGTAAAACTTATTCTAGTATCCATTTCTTGTTGGATAGAAGGCTATATGCTGTTTTCCTGTGATTGCCTTCAATTTGACCTGTGCATGTCATGTTTTCCAAGCCCCGTTTCCTCCTTATGTGTCCTAGAAATGTCTCTACTCTCTTTGTTTCCATAAAACTTCGTTGTTGCTTTGAAAACTAAAGTAAAATTACATTATTTTCAATTTTTTCATATGAGAAGTAGTAAAAATAAACTTTTCTTTTTTTTTTTTTTTTTTAAATAAAATCAACTTTTATTCAAATTATTTTAATTTCAGATTAAATTGATTTATTAAAACTAAAAAAAAAATGCTTAGTTTGGCACAAGGTCGAAAGTGTGAGAATTTGGATTTTTACCCCTTGAAGATCGAACTCACAACATTAATAACATTTTTTTTCTCCTGACTGACTGAATACACATGCTATGCAAATATTTTATTTTTTTTTTATAAAAATTGTCTGGCTGTGTCACTGAATAGTGAGCGCCACACCTGCTTTTTTCTTCAAAAATTGTTGGCCTTGTGTCACCTTTCCGTTACGAAAATGTTACATCGAAAACTTGGCTCCTCAGACTGGATGGAGTATTGAGCTGTTCTGGTTTGATCATAATCACAATCTTCAATAAACGCTCTTTAGTTTCGGCCTTGTACCAAGCTTAACAATTCTAAAGCAATTATTGTGCGATAGTGTTTTTTAATCGCTCACAACCGTAATCGAATGACACTACAACAGACAGTAGGTTCAAGTTCAGCTCCAGATCAGTTTCATTTATCCACAATTTACTACAATTATAAAATTACAGTAGTGGACTGATGTTTTAATGTATTGGGTGAGGGTGAAACTTTTAAGATCTGTAACTGATGTATACGGTCGTGGGAAGTATGATTTTATTTTTTATTTTTTTTAATCTGTGGTACTTAGGTTTAAATGAGAGCCAAAATAGCAAAAATAAAAAAAAAAAAAAATAACGAAATGTTCACTCTGAAACTTTATCGTGTTACTTAGAAGTGTACGTGGCTGCTTTAGAGAGGCCCTTTTTTGCACAACCACCCTTCTCTTTAAATGTTTAAAATGATTCGTTCCTCTATCGAGTAAACATTGTTTAAAATTAAAAGTCGTTAGAGGCTGAGTATTTGACACTGGATTTTCAAAGGTCTTGATTTTTATCAGAACTTCTGTAAATTTTATCTTTTCATATATATATATATATATATATATATATATATATGATCATAACAATTAAAAAAATAAAATGTTATAAATTCACAATAAGTAACTATTTATGGGATTAAATTATTTTTTTTAATAAAATACTGCCAAGCCTTTAAGCGACATATGCCAAAATTATCTTTAAATTTGGTCAATTCTAGACTTAGTTTATATGTTGAGCTGATTTTTATTTTCTTCATTTTTAATTAATAAAAAACGCTAAAAATATTGCATGTCCAATTCAGGAATAACGTGATTTTTGTAAAGTGCTTGTTTTTAATTTTGCAGAAATGAAAAATATATTTTCATTTTAAATGGGGGGGGGGGGGCAGAACATTTAACAAGAACTGGGTGGCATCCTAAGGAAACAAACATTGATTAGAGCTGCAAAAAATGCATGGGAAGTTATGGAGAGCTATCTTCGTCTCTACGCATATCGCAGACAGAAAGGATTAGCTTTTGGCGGTGGGGGGGTGGGGGTGTCACAAAAATTGAATGTATTTATCACCCACTTGCTTCACGGAGCGAAATTGCGATGTTTTTTTTTTCTTTTTTCTTAGCTGCTAACTAGTTAATTTTTTTTTTGTTTTTAAATGCCCCAGAAGAATGTGTAGTTGAAAAAAATGTTTTTAATTCTTTCAAGTAAGGCAAATAAATAAAAATGTCATTGTCAGTCGTTGTTGTTTTCATTCTTATACTTTATTCTTCCACACTCAGTAACGACCACTTTTACTGCCTTTTAAATACAATATGTGAATTAATCTTTCATAACCAGAAATCTTAATACTTCTTCTCTTCACCAGCGAGGAAAAACCTGATTCTCTTATTGCGTAATTTTTGCCTTATTTCTAGAATTAAAAAAAAAACAGTGTCACACGCTCTTCTTACGTCAGTAAAATCAACTCGAGTTCCTCAGTGAACTTTGATATGCACAGGTTTTTGGCACAGGCCACGGCCACGCCCAACTAACTGGTCGATTAGGAGCGCTAATTTAACGTTGAAAACATCTCTTCACTTGGAAAGATCTTGGCGCAACACGATCTACTTTTAGCTGTCAAGTTATTTGTGTACAAGTCCAATATTTGAAACGTTTAAGAAAGTTGCTTTTGGTAATAAGTCACTAAATCAAGAATCTAACAAATAAATATTGAATTGATTTCATTCATAATTTTAAGAAGTCCTGTTTTTGTGAATTAAATCGATTAACTTGTTACAGTTATTGAGCGTAACTACAATGCGTTTGGTAACACTTTTTTTTTTTTTTTTTAAACATGACCCTTCGCCTTTTTTTAAAAAATCAGTATTCTTTTATTCTGACAAATACGAGTTCACCCCCCCCCCCCCACATTTGTATTTTTTTTTAATAAGTCTGTTTAAGTATTTCCCAGTAAATACTTAATACAGGCTGACTTAAATTCAAATTAATCGATGATAACCTTATCCTTAGGCACGAACCCACAATCGCGTCATTTTTAAATTTAAAACTTCGCTAGCCACGGCGTTACAAACTTTATTACACTTAAGACGAGGCAAATAATTTTTTTTTCTTCCTTTTTAAAAAAAATATTTCTTAAAATAGTCAAGTAAAAAGTGCTACAACTAGCGACAGAAATGGGGTAGTGTTAGGGTCATGTTACGCTATTTAAATTTCCAATTTCACATTTCATTATAGCTCGACTTGTAGTTCGTCCGAGAATATTAGAAAAAATATTTAATTTCTTTTTCCCATATTAATGGTTTCTTAACTGCCGAATCATAATTGTATTGTCGTTATGAAAATACAGAAAAGAAATAAGTAAAATAATAATAATAATAATTGACAATGAAATTTGTATTTGAATTAAACTCTTTTTTTCTCCCTCTCTCTTTCTCGTCTCTCCATTGAGAAAAATAAACAGGAAGGTCACCTGTTTAGTAACAACGGGGTAAACAAAGCAGAAACTACGAATGATGGTCTGTTTGTAGTCGTACCTACATACTGAATTTGATTTTTAAATAATAACTGCATTTAACAACGGAACTGTCAGTGTATACTGTATGATCAAAAAGAAACTATTTTTTCTTATGAGCGGTAGGGAAAAAAATACGTTGTTTACTTGACATAATGTCCATACAAACAGACAATTTTTTAAAAATCTGCACCTCCCACACACGCAATTTAAAAGAGACTGCCCCTCTCCTCGTACACTATTTTCATGTTTAACGAAAATCGTGACGCAAAGCGAGGAAACATGTACTTGTAGTAGATTTTCGTTTCGGACAAACGAAGCGATTTCATTGGTCAATAAATGTGTGAGTTATTAAACCCGGGTTTCCCCACGAAACGACCACCAACAGAAACCAGCTTCACATTCACTTAGTCTCATCATCCCCCCCCCTCACCACCTTATTAGAACACTATTTTTTTATTTTTATTTTTTTTATATATAGTTTATGGCTTAGGCTATGAGAGTACACTGTTTTTATTTATGCTTAAAAACTGATAAGTTAATTTTATTTATTTCGCATAGATACGGGGAATCGGAAAAACACTCTATTTATGGATTTGGTTTTTAAAAAAAAATATCTGAAGGGGGCAGAAATGCATTACTTTTTTTTTTTTCTTTTTTTTTTCTCTTATCAAAGGTGTATGTAAAAAAAAAAAATAAATAAATAAAATCTGCAATAATACTCAGTTATGGCAAACATTTTATCTCTTTTTTTTTTTAATAGAACATTTTAATTTTTTTTTTGTCTTCTCTCTAAGTCAAAATTATTTAAAAAAAAAATAATAATCACAGGTGGTTTTTAAAGATAAGCTGCAAAAATTATAACTTTGTTAAATCTGTCGCTAGTGGAAAGACTTGTAACAGAAGAGAGGTGGGAGGAACGTCTTCAGTGACAGGGTTGTATTTAGTTAACTCATCTTTTAAAAAGATATGTTTTATTTGTTAAATTTTCATCAACTTTAAAGATATGCAGATTTAAGTGTGGGGAAAAAAAAAACAACAAAAAAACAAACTTTGCAGCCATGACAAAAAATATTGAAATATACTTTATTCAATTGTAGAATAGTTTCATGGAAATTTCATCTAAATTAAAAATATATTGAATATTTATTTTTCCAAAATGGAAGTTATAATACAAAATGGGCCCCATTTAAGGAGTAAGCAAAAAACAGATCTGATGGGGGGGGGGGGGATATGATTTCCAAGAATTACAGTTTTTAAAAATTTGATCTACAAGTAAATTAGCTATGTTTGCTAATTTGCAAATACCTAAGGATCAAATTTCCTATTTCCAGTAAGCAAAATTTATTTCAAATGGGAATTAATTAGAATAGCCTCATTTTTTTTTTTTTTTTTTTTTTTTTTTTTTTTGCTAAAAGTGCTCTTAGTTGTCTATCATTGCACTGTAATTTTTTATTTTATTTAAAAATCTTCCAAAAATATACTTTTCTGAAACTTTGAGTATTATTAGCTGATTTAAAGCATATTTAATCTGATTTGGGAACAAATATTTTCTGTTGAACAAATTTTTTTTTTTTTTTTTTTTTTTTCAAACGAAACAGTTGTGATGATTCTGTATTATGTGAGTGATAACAAGTACTGATTAGGTATTGACAAGTTTGTTGTTCAATGAGGCTTTTTCTGTAAAAACATAATTTAAGAAAATGATAGGTGAATGCTTTTTATATAATTAAGTATTCAGTAATCTTAAAAATGTTGGAAAATATTCTCCATAATCTATTCTAATTTTAGTAATGTTGACTTAGAATTTATATTCATTGATCTTTTTTTTCTGATAATGTCTGGTCACTCATTTTAAAAACAGTCAAGTTTATACACAAAAATAAAAAAATTTAAAAAATCTTAGTGCATGGTTTGTATTAAGCTTTTCAATTTTTGATTAGTGCATTTAATAACTGAATGTGATTAGTTTTGAATTTTTAAAAGATTTTTAAACTTTATAAATTATTACAATTAAAAAAACAAAAATGAAATGAATTTTTGTAAAAATTCATTATTAATCCAAAGAATTTTTTTTAAAGACTATGTCCTTAATAAAAGCAATTAAAAGCTTATCAAATTAAATGTCATAATTTTGTTGCATTTTTTTATTTTATTTTACTAGTCAGTAGATTTTCTGGAAAAACTAACTGTTGGGGTGGGGTGGAATTTTTGATTAATAGAACAAATTGTGCGATCAGAATTTAATTCCTCAATTTCATGAAACAAGTGGGGTGTCATATATATATATATATATATATTCATCCGCAAACAGATCTGTTTTGCTGTATCACAGCTTATCAGTACGGTTAAACTCTGATTGCTTTAACCCAGGATTGAAACCCAACCGAATTGGCGTCATTCGGTGATTCTACCTTTGAGCTATAGGCACTCGGTAGAAGGCATACTTTTTAGCGCGTATATAATCATTATACACACCCAATAGCTGAGAGTGTTTTAATTCATTGCTGAATGAACGATGCATACATGTTAGAGTAGCTACTGTTTTACAAAGTCTATCATTCTTCCAGGGTGCGCAATCAGGGTGTGAGAGCGTAAATAGTCATCCACAGACAGATCTGTTGTTATATATATATATATATATATATATATATATTGATCTGAACAAACAGGATGTTTTTTGTTTTTTTTTTCTCTCTCTCCTTTCTTTTTAGACCTTAGACATGTTTCGGCCAACACTTATTCATAGGTTATCCATTGGCAATTATAATAATACATGAGACACAAAAATTCAAATTTTAGCTACAATAGAAGGAAAGTTGGAGCTCATTTAAAATTAAATTTATTCAAAATAATTAAAATGTAAGGGGGGTGTAAACAACAGCTCCACAAGAGTTAATAAAATTAGAAGAAAAAAAAAAGTAACTCACGGTCCTTCCAAAAATCTCAATGATCGTATAAAGTGGTCCTTCTGCCAGCACAAACTGGGATGATGTAATTTCAAATAAATTGCTTCAAGAACACGCAAATGATAAGCGGTTTAAGCATGATGCAGGGCAGAGAACCCAGTGTCCTCATACATGGAGGCACAATCTTGACCAATAGCCGACTCCTGGACAACACTTGTTGAATAATTAGAATTGTGCCTTCATGTGTAAGGACGCTTTTTATTTTATACATCCTGTTAAGGAGCAGGTTTTTTTTGTCCCGTCAGTTCTCTTATCTCTTCATGCATGTCTGCTTTATTAGTCCTGCTCAATCTCTCTACTTCTGCACATTTGTTGTTGAGCCATTCCTCTTTAGCGTGTCTGCATTTGCTCCTTATTCTCTTGTCTAGTTTCCTGTATTCCATCCCATATCTTTGCATCATGTCAAATCTCTTCAGTCATCTACTCGATTTTTTTTTTTTTTTTTTTTTTTCTCTTCTACGTCTGATTTCTTTTTGGAGTAATGTTGTTTGCTGATGTCACTATCGCTTCCTTTAGTGAGCCCCATTTCAAGTTTCCTTTTCCAATTTGTTCTTCATATTTGTTTTTCACACTGTTAGTGTATTCTATCTGCAGGTTGAGGTCATTTGCGAGCGTGTTGTATTGCAGTCTTGGTGCTGCAATAGGCTTCTTCATTTTCTGGAGTTTCACCCTTAGTTTGCAGATGACTGGGACGTGGTCGCTTCCACAGTCGGCACCTTGATAGGTTTTACATTGAACCACTGCATTTCTGAATCACCTGTTTATGGTTATGTGATCTATTTGGTTTTCTGAGCTTCTCCATGTCCATAGACGTCGTAGGTGTTCTTGAAATCAGGTGTTAATTATTACCTGGTCATTGGCTGTGCACGATTGGACCCATCTTTCTCCTTATTTGTTGCCGGTCATCTCCCCTGCCCTCTTCAAGGCACCCATTATGATTCTAATTTCTTGGCTTTCACACTGAGCCTTAGCATTGTCCAGTATGGAGTAGAATGGTTATATATATATATATATATATATATATATATATATATATATATATATATATATATATATATATATATATATATATATATATATACACACACACACACTGATTTTTTTTTTTTTTTTTTTCCTAGATACAGTTGTTCATACATGACATTACCAGAAAATAGGAGTGGTAACTATAGAAAATTTAAGGCTGAAATATCTAAAATTCAATATGACATTAGATTATTGAGGTTCCTTTTTTTACTTGAGTAATAAAGGAAACTACAAGACCTCCTACAGAAGGTAGCTGAAGAAAGTAACAAGAAAGGACTAGAAATAAACTGCAAGAAAACCAAATGCATGGTCATCAGTAAAAAGGGCAGCCCAATATGCCAAATACAGGTTGAGGAGAATCAAGCAGATACAAAATTTAAATACCTGGGGAGTGTTATAACAGAAGACGGAAAGTGTGACACAGAGATCCGAAGGCAAATTGGCATGGCGAAGGAAGCATTCCAGAAGTTGAGTAAGGTATTAAGAAACAGGACAATTTCACTAGAAACAAGGAAGAGTACTGGATTGCTATGTAATGTCGGTTCTTCAATATGGCAGTGAATGCTGGACAATATCATCAAAGATGAAAGAAAAACTTGAAGCATCTAAAATGTGGTTCTACAAAGGATGCTGTAAATATGGATCAAGCATGTAAGCAATGATGAGGTCTTAGAAATGATGGAAACAAAAAGGAAATTAATACTGAGCGTCAGGAAGAGACAACTGAAGTCCTGGGACACGGAATGAGGGCTTGGAGAATCTGATACTAACAGGCCAGATAGAGGGAAAAAGAGACAGGGGAAAGCAACGGATAACATATTTGAAGGACCTAATCAGGTGGATGATGGACCGAGGGTTGCATAGTATAACAGGAAAAGGTGTGCTAAGAGCTACCAGGGATAGGGAGACATGGAAAGCCATGATCACCTACGTCCTGAAAGGACAGGTCACATAGAAGAAGAATATATATGCCAACTGTTTATAAGAAATTATGTGGATAAAAATGGGGGATCAATTCTATATTATAATATAAACAGACCCCTCACTTTGTGCTCACAACGGTTTCTATACATTTATATTCCTGAGATCCAAAAGCACAAGGATGCATTCCAGGAGCTGAGTAAAGTATTAAGAAACATGACAATTTCGCTAGAAACAAAGAAAAGAGTACTGGATTGCTATGTGATGTCGGTTCTTCAATATGGCAGTGAATGCTGGACAATATCAACAAAGATGAAGGAAAAACTTGAAGCAGCTGAAATGTGGTTCTACAGAAGGATGCTGTGAATACTGTGGACCAAGCATGTAAGCAATGATGAGGTTTTAGAAAGGATAGAAACAAAAAGGAAATTAATACAGAGCATCAGGCAGAGACAGCTAAAGTTCCTGGGATATGCATTGAGGAAGGAGGGTTTGGAGAACAAACACATAGTGGGGAAAAAGAGACAGGGAAAAGCAACGGATAACATATTTGAAGGACCTAATCAGGTGGATGATGGAATGAGGGTTGCATGGTGTAAAGGGGAAAAGGCGTGCTCAGAGTCACCAAGGATAGGGAAACTTGGAAAGCCATGATCCCCTACGTCCTGAAGGGACAGGGCATATAGAAGAATATTTGTTTCAACTCATTTTAAACTTTAAATTGGTTTAAAACACATTGGTTAGGAAATACTTGCAAAAATTTTATAATTGTCAGATTTTAATGAAACTTTCAGGACTTTCTCATCAATGAAAAAACTTTTTTTTTCTTCAATAGTTACTCATTTCCCAAAAATCTGGTCTCAATCATAAAATAAAAAATTAATAAACTATCCTAATTATTTAATTAGAAAAGTTTTAATTGCTTCTTATAAATGAGATTTATTAAAGTCACATTTGAGAGAAAGAAATATTTTGATGAATAATGAATTTTTACAAGAATTGCTTTTTTTTTTCTTTTTTGTTTTAACTAAAATTTCAAATCTTAAAAATTCTGTATTGCGTTATGTTAGGTGATATTGTTATTACTAGAAAAGTATTTACTAATCAAAAATTGAAAAGCTTAAGAAAAATCATTACAAGATATTTTTTAATTTAATTTTTTTATATCTATCAATATGCCCATTTTAAAAATGGGTAACCATACACGACATTATTTGAAAATAAGAACAGTTAGTAAATTTGAAGTCCGTATTCCTAAAATTAGATTGTGGAGAATATTTTTCAAAACGAAGGTTACTGAGTACTTAATTATATTAAAAAAAGGCGCTCACGTAATTTTCTTATTTTGTTTTATGCATAGTGTCTCTTTTAGAAGAACAATAAAAGTGACCTTTTGGTCACTTGTCAAACATGTAAACATAGCTACTATTGGTTAAAAACACATCTATTGTTTAGTTTAAAAAATGTATTTCTGGGTTGTTTTAAGCTTAACCCTTTGTTGCATATTGGTTACAATTGTAACCTTTACCTAAAATAATTCATTATTATTCTCTGTTATTTTAGAGAAAGGTTACAATTGTAACCAATATGCAACAAATAATATCAAATCGGATTAATTATTCTTTAAATCAGTTAAATTTCCCTAAAGTTTTAAAAAAGTAAATTTTATTTTTGGAAGTTTTTTTTGTTTTGTTTTGTTTTGTCCTGTTAATCGGTTAGAAAAAAAATTCTTGCCAATCAATAGAATTTGCTTTAAATATCTGATTATTTTGCTAACTGAAAATAGTAAAACTTAGCTTTCGATTTTTCAACTTTTTTTTTTTTTTTTTTTTTTTTTTAAATAATAATTAAAGGCATTGTTGCAGTGAATATTGACTCAGAACTTAAAATCAAGGAGCCGAGTTTGAATTCCATCATTTTTGACAGCAAGGGTACACTGGCCCAATATAAATCCTTATATATGGTCCTTATTTTAAGAGACCAGCATACGAACAATGTGATTGTGGGATAATACAAAGTGACCCCCCCCCCCCCAACCAACAAATGCCTACACAGGTCCAGTTATTTACAAAACACATGGTGGATTTACAATTCAGTCTGTGTACAATCAATTCCCCAAAGTGTTAGTTGAATTATAAATTTAGTTGCATAAAGTCACGATCTTTCCAAAATATGTTCCAAATGAACTCTGTGACATCAAAGGCAAACTTGCAAATGTTGTATAAAGTTTTAGCAGTGGTTGCTGTCTTCAGTTCACCAATTGTTTGAGGGTTGTTCTGGTACACCTTATCCTTGAGATACCCCCCCCCCCCATAAAGTGGGGAGGGGTTCAAGTTCAGTGAGTGCAGTGTCCACTCAACATCACACTTCCTGCTGATCAGTCTCTCCTGAAATTGCTCTCCCAGCCAGGCTCGGGAGTAATCAGGGTGGGGAGTGGGGGCTTTCTGGAAGCAATGTTCATCTTAATCTAAGATTTGTAGGTCCTGTTTATTTTTTGGGAGGGTGGGGGACTATGCGAATTCTAATAGACCATCATGAAACTTGATTTGATAAGAGTAAGTACCACCACAGATTCAGCCAGTTAAGTACCATACATGATACATGCTTTGGGCGATCATGTCTCGAAAGAGACATGACTGACTGGGCAGAAGATTATCCCGCAGTAGGTTGCCATTGCTTTCTGTGATAGACTGGTTGCCAGCCAAGGCTATAGAACCCAATCTGTCCAGTGAAGAAGATGTTATCGTAAGAACTGAAGAAAACTTAAAAAAGACAAAAACAAGCAACAACACGTCACAAAAAAAAAAACAAACAAAAAAAACCAAAGCGACCCTATCGCGAGTGTTCCTAAAATGGAGGATCGATTTACTATAACGTTGTATGAGAAAATGAGCCCCCCACTGAAATTGGAACCCTTGTCTATTGAAGAGGTTAAGAGGCTCATCCCTTGTTCCCTGTTTAGGATGTGGTTTCCAGCTTTATCTTTTCCAATCTTTTCACTATTACGTAGCCCCCTGCACATCAGTGGCATTACCGCCTTGCTCGGGGTGATACAATTAAAAAAAAGAAAAAAGAAAAGTTATTTAACCCATAACTGGAGAGAAGAGACAGATTAATACCTTTCCCAAGGGTATTTGTGCATAAGTGAATGCAATTGGAATTTAACTGGAATTCGAACTTGGCTCCCCGATTTGTTGTTCCGGGTCGATATCCATTGCACCACAACGCACATCCTCTTGCAATAAAAGAATAAAATAAAAAAAAAGAAAATGTAATCTGATATATCTAAATTAAAGTTATGGCTGCTAAAATTATCACCATTTTAGCATAATTACGTTAATGAACACTAGTTTTAACCAAAAATAAATACCACATCCTGAGAACTCATTTGCACTAAATTCTCAACATTTTTCACCTCTTCTCTCTTAGAATTATGCATGCATGATATTGGCTTTGATTTATTCTGGTTTTATTTTCAGGTATTTGCTATCGGAAACAATATAAGTTTATGAAACAAAGTAAAGTATAACCACAGGAATCCTAAAGTTGCAAGTTAAGATTTGAATGAATGATGCCTGTATTGTTAAAAAAAAAAAAAAGAAGTTAAATCTATATCCACTACCAAGTAATAATGTTTGCCATTTAAGGGTTGCAAAATGGATCCTTGGTGTCAAACCATGCTAACTGAGTTGATTAAATGTCAAAAGGTAGCATTATTCTCCATTTATATTACTACTAGCAGTATAGCCCGGTATTGCTCGAGTGCAATGAAAGCTTTAAAACTAATCCATGGTCTTGGAGCTCAGACTCTTTGGACGTTGGCACGAAAGACTAAAAAGCAATAGTTGTTTCCAGTTAAAGCAAAACTGTAGACTGAAAGAAAAATGAATGGATGTAAGTCAAATTTTCATTTCCTGGTATCGATATCAAATGTTTTTTTTTTTTTTTTTTTTCATCGTAAAAGGCTAAATAAGTCCTCTGAGTAAAATGGTATCATGGCTGAGACTAAGAACTACAATTATACCTACTTAGAGCCAAACCCAAAGCGAAAACTAAAACAAAAGGGCTGAAAAAAATACATACATACATGCAGATAAACAGACACACACAAACATCTTGTCTTATATATATATATATATATATATATATATATATAATCGATTTTCTGCACTATTGTAAGAACTGCAACTTTGAAACTTCTGAATATTGTTTCTTATGTCTTTGTCTATGGGTGTATCAAATTTGATTAAAGTCGGACCATTCCTTCTATAACCCGATTTTTTTTTTTTTTATTTTCGATATTTATCGGGGGTACCTCGACACAAAACCTAGCTAAGAACACTCGCAGACGCTTATAGTACAATTGTGTAAATTTTCAAGAAAATCGGTTCAGCTGTTTCGGAGTCTATAGGTAACGGACACACACAGTTCCATTTATAAATAAGTTTAGATTTAGATTATACTCTCTATAGTATCATACGTGTCATTTAAGGGTTACAAGCTAGATCCTTGGTGTGAAAGCTTGTTAACTGAATTGATTAAATGCCATAGGATCGCATTGTGACAAAAACTAAATAAATGTGATTGCTTACTCTCTAATTTTCATTTTCTTTGACAGTTTCTCTTCAGGCATTGCTGCAGCCACCCCTACCATTTCCATCAACCATGAGCAATAATGGTTACTGCTACCTGGACTCTTGCAATGGAACCATGAAGAAAGAACCGGAAACGACTCAGAATTGCAATAGACTAACCATGAACTCTTCTCTTCTTCCTGCAACAAGTACCACAAACAATACCGCTGCAAGTCTGACTAAACAACTCTTTAACAGGGACGTTAACGCTGACCGCGCCATGGTCACCAAGGCTGACTACAATGCCGATTTTAAATATGGCATCAAAGTGTTCATGAACAATAACACAATCATCACAAATAACAATAACTCGAATACAAGTTCGAATAGTATTGCTTCTGATGAGGATGTTGAAGATGATTATTATGAAAATTACGAGGATGAAGTTGATGATAATGATAGTGGTATTGTGACATCGACGACCACCACAGCAGCCACCGTAGATAGGGTTGATATATCTAATCGTCATTGCCATGGTGGAACAATGGCAAATTCTTTGGCTGCCGAGAGTGATAACAATGATGATAGTAATAACAATGATGATGATAGCAGTACTAGTACAACTACTACTATGACAACCTCAAATAGTGGGAGCTGTAGTAGTACTGCTACTGCCACAACTTCGAAAACTAACCATAATGGACCAAGAAAGCTGAGATTTGCAGTTGGGCAGGATGTACTCGCTCGCTGGAATGATGGCTTATTCTACCTGGGGAATATACTAAAGGTAGTGTATTAATTTTTTTTTCTTTTTCTCCTACCCCCTTTATTTGCTTTTCTCTGCCTTTTTTCTTTTTCTCTACCTCCTTTATTTGCTTTTCTCCCCTTTTTCTCTACCTCCTTTATTTGCTTTTCTCCCCTTTTTCTCTACCCCCTTTTATTTGCTTTTCTCCCCTTTTTCTCTACCTCTTTTTTTATTTGCTTTTTCTCCTTTTTTCTTTTTCTCTACCCCTTTTTATTTGCTTTTCTCCCCCTTTTTCTTTTTCTCAACCTTTATTTGCTTTTCTCCCCTTTCTCTACCCCTTTTATTTGCTTTTCTCCCCCTTTTTCTCTACCCCTTTATTTGCTTTTCTCCCCTTTTTCTCTATCCCCTTATTTGCTTTTCTCCCCTTTTTCTCTACCTCTTTTTATTTGCTTTTCTCCCCTTTTTCTTTTTCTCTACCCTTTTATTTGCTTTTCTCCCCCTTTTTTTCTTTTTCTCAACCCCTTTTATTTGCTTTTCTCCCCTTTTTCTCTACCCCCTTTTATTTGCTTTTTTCCCCTTTTTCTCTACCCCCTTTTATTTGCTTTTCTCCCCTTTTTCTCTACCCCTTTTATTTGCTTTTCTCCCCTTTTCTCTATCCCCTTGTTGCTTTTCTCCCCTTTTTCTCTACCCCCTTTTATTTGCTTTTCTCCCCTTTTTCTCTACCCCCTTTTATTTGAACTTTTCTCCCTTTTTCTCTACCCCCTTTTTATTTGCTTTTTCTCCCCTTTTTCTCTACCCCTTTTATTTGCTTTTCTCCCCTTTTTCTCTACCCCCTTTTATTTGCTTTTCTCCCCTTTTTCTCCTACCTCCTTTTATTTGCTTTTCTCCCTTTTCTCTACCCCTTTTATTTGCTTTTCTCCCCTTTTTCTCTACCCCTTATTTGCTTTCTCCCCTTTTTCTCTACCCCCTTATTTGCTTTTCTCCCCTTTTTCTCTACCCCTTATTTGCTTTTCTCCCCTTTTTCTCTACCCCCTTATTTGCTTTTCTCTACCCCTTATTTGCTTTTCTCCCCTTTTTCTCTACCCCCTTATTTGCTTTTCTCCCCTTTTTCTCTACCCCCTTTTATTTGCTTTTCTCCCCTTTTCTCTACCCCCTTTTATTTGCTTTTCTCCCTTTTCTCTACCCCCTTTTATTTGCTTTTTCTCCCCTTTTTCTCTACCCCTTTTATTTGCTTTTCTCCCCCTTTTTCTCTACCCCCTTTTATTTGCTTTTCTCCCCTTTTTCTCTACCCCCTTATTTGCTTTTTCTCCCCTTTTTCTCTACCCCCTTATTTGCTTTTCTCCCCTTTTTCTCTACCCCCTTATTTGCTTTTCTCCCCTTTTTCTCTACCCCCTTATTTGCTTTTCTCCCCTTTTTCTCTACCCCTTATTTGCTTTTCTCTCCCCTTTTTCTCTACCCCCCTTATTTGCTTTTCTCCCCTTTTTTTTTTTTTTTTTTTTTTTCTCTACCCCCTTATTTGCTTTTCTCCCCTTTTTCTCTACCCCCATATTTTGCTTTTCTCCTTTTTCTCTACCCCCTTATTTGCTTTTCTCCCCTTTTTCTCTACCCCTTATTTGCTTTTCTCCCTTTTTCTCTACCCCTTATTTGCTTTTCTCCCCTTTTTCTCTACCCCCTTATTTGCTTTTCTCCCCTTTTTCTCTACCCCCTTATTTGCTTTTCTCCCCTTTTTCTCTACCCCCTTGTTGCTTTTCTCCCCTTTTTCTCCTACCCCCTTATTTGCTTTTCTCCCCTTTTTCTCTACCCCCTTATTTGCTTTTCTCCCTTTTTCTCTACCCCCTTATTTGCTTTTCTCCCCTTTTTCTCTATCCCCTTATTTGCTTTTCTCCCCCTTTTTTCTACCCCTTTAATTTGCTTTTTTCCCCTTTTTCTTTTTTCTCTACCCCTTTTTGTTGCTTTTCTCCTCATTTTCCCTTTTCTCTACCCCCTTTTATTTGCTTTTCTCCCCATTTTTCCCTTTTCTCTACCCCCTTTTATTTGCTTTTCTCCCCCACTTCTTTTAATGGGTTGCAGTGCAGAATGAAGAAAAATCAAAGATGAGTTCAATTTTCAGTCAAGTATTTACTTGCAAATGTCCTTGGGGAAAAGTATGAATCCACGCCCCCTCCCTCCCACCTATGGATAAATAGCAGGACAAACTGGCCTTTACAGCCTTGTAAGGAAAACCAAATTCAGTTCAAGCCAGCCTGGAAAGGGTTGGGCTTCAACAGGCAATCTTTTGCCTAAGGCACACTATTGCTGCTATGGCTGCAGTACATGTGGTGTTGCTATGACCCTAATAGGATATGGGATGTGGTCTTGATGCTAAAATGTCAGAATTTTCTATCCTCTTAATTTTTGTCAATCTTTTTCTTGTGGAAGCGTGTTGATGAGGTAACTGGACAAAAGAAAAGAGACACCCCAACAATTGTATATTGGCTCTTGGAAAACACAGAATCTTTTACTTGGATTAAAGAACACTCTTGTTGTGAAAAAAAGTAAAATTAAAAAGAAATACTATTTTGACATAACACCAGATACATTTGAAGCATATATTTACCCAGCCTCTCCACTAAGGATGTGATACATGATCATTTTGGTGTGGGGAGCCCATAATACATCTATGCATATAAGACAAGGATGGAAATTGTTGTCTTTTGCAACCACTGTCATGCTAATGTTGCTAACCCTTACCTCTCTTAGTGCAATGAAGTGGGTAGTGCTGCAGGATTGGAATCCCCTGGACTAAGCCCCTTACCTTCTCTCATCAAAAGTGAAGAGAGCAGTTTCTTCCAATTTTGGCCAAAAGTGAACTCTTGTGCTAGGGAAATTTTTCTAAAGTCAGTTATGTTTCATATGTGATGCACGCTTTGGGCGATCATGTCTCATTATCTCGCAATAGTTTGCCATTGCTTTCTGCGGTGGACTGGTTACCAGCCAAGGCTATAGAACACAATCTGCCCTGTTATTTGACTCCTCCCACTAGAGGTTGCTTTCTGTGGTAGACTGGTTGCCAGCCAAAGCTATAGAAACCAATCTGTCCTGTTAACACATAACTGGAAGGAAGAGACTGATTAATACCTTTCTCAAGGGTATTTGTGCATAAGTGAATGAAAGTGGGTACAATGAAATTGGTTACATGGGTAATTAATCAAAATAGATAAAACATTATCTGGTATGACCATTTTAGTTTTTTTTTTTTTTTTTTAATCATATCACTCCAAGCAAGGCAATAACACCACTGATGCGCAGGAGGCTATGTAAGGGTAAAAAGAATGGAAAAGTGAAAGCCGGAAACCACATCCTAAACAGGGAACAAGGGATAAGCCTCTTCACCTGTTCAATAGACGTGGGTGGAGTGTGAACCGGGTGATAGTTTAGTCTATCTACAAAATTTAAAAACTAGAGACACCACTGACCTACCATGGGTCTGGTAAAAAATAAGGATTTGTTAAAGTTGTACTAAGAATACCAATTCTATATCACGGTTTTATTGGACATAAGAATAAAACCAAATAATTAAAAAAAAAAAAAAAAAAAAATGGGTGGTGTTTGATTAGTTGCTTTTACAAATTTATTGCCAGGTGTATAAAAACATAAAATTTACAGAGAGGTTGGTGTCATGAAATTTCTTTGAAAGTATAATATTCATGATGTTCTGGATTTTGGCAGCTTTTCCACATTAGGAATCTACTTAAATATTGCATCAAAGTGTGTAAATTTAAAAATTATTTTATTCTTGTTTTAACATTATTTCTGATTTTTTTTTTTTTTTCTTTTTTGCGCGGCTGCATTCTTCAAACAATTATGTTGAAATTCTTTCCATTTTTGTTGAGTAATCTTCAACTAAAGTCACTTTAACGAAGACATTTTTTTCTTCACATTTAATTAAAATGTCTGTTTTTACGTGTATGCACGGTTTCATTATTGAAGCATTTCAAATTACTTCAATTATTTTCCGTTATTTTCAAATGTAATCTTAAACTGAAACTGTTTTATTTATCCAAAGTTAAACAAGGAAAATTTTTTTTATACGATTGCTTTTTGTTTGGCTGTCTTTTATGTAGGATTTAATTTGTGGTATTTTCTGTGTTACAATGACTCTACTCTTTTGAGAACTGCTGTTTGTGTGTGGGATATACGAGAGAGAACTAATATAAGCAAAAGGTTTGATGTTACCTACTTAAGTGTCCGGATTTGAGAATTTTGTAGACAGGCCCATGAAGAATCATTCCATTCATTCATCGGGGGTATCAGCACTTGACTGCTTATATTTCTTGATTTTTCATTGGTGTAAGCTTATATATATATATATATATATATAAGCTTACACCAATGAAAAATCAAGAAATATATATATATATATAGTTTAATTGTGATAATGTTTAGCACCAAGGTTGTTTCAGTGGTTATTACTGATAAAATGTATTTTGGCAAGAAGGTATTTTATCGTGAAATGCTTGATATCGGGGTAGCGATAGATCGTTGATAGGTACAAAGAGTTTGTCTCTTATAGAGCAGATTCATGCCGACTGAAGTTTTGTGAGGACATCATAAGTGTCCTCAAAAAAGACTCCAATATAGGCGTGAATCTGTTCTGTCAGAGACACAGACAAACTCTTTGTGTGTGGTGTCTTTTTTCTTTTTTTCAGGACATCAATTATATAAAACTTGTCCAAATGTTTTATTTTGAAAATTTTTTTTATAAAATTTATGTCCTCAAAATAAAAGTCATAGATTACATAAAAAAAATTAACCATCACACCTTGTCTGTCATTTTTAATGAAATCTGCATAAAAGAGATTGTTGCTGATATATGTATATATTATAATCACTGAGCACTGTTATTACTGCTGAGGTAGTTGTTTGCTTTTGAGTCTTCTGCTTTCTTTTTTTTTTTTTCTTTCTTTCTCCTTAGAGCTTTTGGCAAGTCTTCTTGATTTGTGTGTGTGTGTATATATATATATATATATATATATATATAGTTACGTGTTGAAATGATTTCCCAAAACACAGTTAAATCACAGACAAATATTTAATTCACTAAAAAGACAAAATGAAATATATACAATTTTAACATTCGTTACAGAAAACATAGTTTACTGGCGAAGTGTTACGAAGGTGTGGGTAGAATATTTTTAACATGTTAGGGTAATCGAACAATGTAAGTGCTATTACTGGAAATCTTCAAATGTCGATATATAGATGAACTTTTAAGTTTGCTCAATGAAAATATTCAAAAATTCTATTTACCTATTTAGTTTCAGGAGTTTCTCTTTTGGGTTTTCGTTGGTCAGTAACTTTTCCTAGAGATTCTTTCGACTGGATATAATAATCTGCAAATCAAGCTGGAGTTGATAATGCCAGAAATTGCCTTGGTACAACTGACTACTATTTTCAAAAAACCTGTTTTATAGGGGCTAGCGCCTAATTAGCATATTTCTCGAATCATCTGGATTTTTCTCAAATATACTGGAATGATCTAGAATCTTCTAAATGTTCTATTTCTAATTTCTCTATTTTACAACTACTTCATGAATGAAAACTTTTTTGTAATAACAAGTAGAACTCAGTAGAATACCTTATTATAAATTTTAACATTTCTGTTGACTTTATTATATTTTTTTTAGATAAATGCATCCTCATAATATATATATATATATATATATTATATTAGTCATCCACATACAAGCCTGTTTCGCTGTCTCACAGCTCATCAGTGTGGCTAGATGCATCCACTTCCTTCTGGCCGGAATCGGAACTCAGCTGATTTGGTGTCAGTTGGAGTCGCTACTCCCTAAGCCATCGACACATGGAATCAAAGGGAAATTTTAACTGTGTTGTATATAAGCAGTGTATACACATGCCAGTCACCAAAAGAACTCAATTCATTTCTGAAGAGTCACTCATATAGCAGAAGTGGAAACTGTTTTAAAATTTTCTTCTCCAATGAGCTCAATCTTAATTAGAGCATATATATATATATATATATATATATTAATACAGGTTTCATTGAATAATATAGACAAGTTCTGTCTATGGATGTAGGGGTTAAGTATAATAACTATGACCTCTCCCGTCGATTATAGGCATTGTAGGATGTTAGTGGAGGTGTCGAAATTTACACTTAAGTGAAAATTCTAACATATTCCAACATTTAACATTTAAAACACCACGGCTATCAACACACACTTCTTAGAAAAACACATGTTGAAAATACATATATTGTTAGACAAGAAAATAATAAACGAAAACTTAAAATTCTAGAAGCTATCTACATCAAACAGTTTAAACCTAGCTTAAATAAAATAAATTTCGACACCTCCACTAACATACTCCAATGCCTATAATCGACGGGAGAGGTCATAGTTATTATACTTACCCCCTACACCCATAGTAGTAGCAGTTCCCAGACCAATCCCCTAATGCCACTATACTCTCATTTGACCAAAAACCTACTACTACCATTCGTTCTCGACCTGCAGCCATGTGCGATGCAAAAAAATGGACCTGTTTAATTTTCTCTGTATAACTCCACTCTGTTAATAATTTAAATGTTCTATGTTCACTGTATATTAAATGTTCATCCTTTGATAATGGCTTATGTAAGCCGAAAGCTCAGACCTGATAAAAAAAAAATGAACAATTTCTGCGATTTCTTGTCGTCTTTTCATGACAACACTATCAAGCTAATCAGATCATACGAAAGGATCTTACACAAAATAAATAGACAGAACTTGTTTATATTATTCAATGAAACCTGTATTAATGAAAAAATGCTGCCAAAATACACACTATAGAAATATTTCATTAAAATGACATACAAGGTATTGTTTTTTATATAATTTTTCATTGCAGTGAGCACTTTGTTATACTTTTAGCCATTATTAAGAATTAATTTTGTTTTACTTGTAAATAAACATGCATGAAGTTTTTAATGTGTAAAGTTTTGTAATATTTTTTACAAAATTCAAATGCACTATAACTACAGACAAGACGAATCTTCACTTCGCAATATCATCCGAAATTATGCAGCACCGGCCAATACAAACAAGAAAATTAAATTATCTATAAAAATTAAAAACTACAAACCTCGTTATCAATCATAATTCACCTGCAAGACCTAAACTGCAGAGAACCAGATTTCTTTATGAATTATATTTTTTGAAGAACCATGTTCTTCAAATATCCAAATCCGTAAACAATTACATTGGCTATACCACCACAATATTGACAAGATTGACCTTGCTCCTTTCCCACAACAGTTTCATCCAATTTCATTTAAACACACATTGAGATCTTCCAGGACCTATCCATGATATCCTTGTTGATAATCTAAACTTATTTATAAATGGAACTTTGTCTCTGTGTGTGTCTGTGTGTCCGTTACCTATAGACTCCGAAATGGCTGAACCGATTTTCTTGAAAATTTACACCATTATACTATAAGTGTCTGTGAGTGTTCTTAGCTAGGTTTTGTGTCAAGGTACCCCGATAAATATGGATAATCGAAAAAATCGGGTTATAGGAGTGGTCCGATTTTAATCAAATTTGTTACATTCATAGACAAAGACATAAGAAACGATATTCAGAAGTTTCAAGGTTGCAGTTCTTACAATAGTGCAGAAAATCAGTAATATGCAATTCTTATATAATTTGAGTTCCCTAAAAAAAATTATGCAAACGCATGAAAAATTATATAAAATACAACCTTGTCTGCCATTTTTAATGAAACCTGTATAAAAGAGAGATTGTTGCCCAAATACACTATATGGACACATGTCAAAGGGCTTAGGACATTCGCTTTCTGACCATGAAGCCTGGGTTTTAATCTCACCCTAGTCAATTTGTCAGGAATGTGGCTTCTTGATATCGGTCTGGAGGGGGGGGGTTCAGCATATGGCACTTTTGGAAAGTTCTTGAAAACCATGTCAAGCTTTGTGAGTGAACTGGGGTAGATAGCTCTCTTTGAGGAGCCGTCAATGGTTGTGCTAGTCTGAGGTCACGCATCATTGCGACTGAGGGTTTGAACGTTCTGGCCTTGTTCAGACCAGATAACACGTTCTCTCTCAGAAACTGCAATGAAGGTCCGCTCAACATAATTGCAGTATAAATTACAGGTGAGCTCTGTGGGTGCTGAACAAACACAAATGTGCCTGAGCAAATGTTTGCAATGGGGATTTGCTAGTCGCCCTGGTAGACTGGTATCCTCAAATACCAATGGCCAGCCATTTTACAAATATATATGGAATCTGCTTCATATGAGAAAAACAGTATTACATCTAATCTAAACTGATTTATAAATGAAACTTTGTATGTGTATCCGTTACCTATAGACTCGGAAACGACTGAACCGATTTTCTTGAAAATTTACACAATTGTACTATAAGCGTCTGCAAGTGTTCTTAGCTAGGTTTTGTGTTGAGGTACCCCTGATAAATATCGATAATTGAAAAAATCGGGTAATAGGAGTGGTCCGATTTTAATCAAATTTGATACACCCATAGACAAAGACATAAGAAACGATATTCAGAAGTTTCAAGGTTGAAGTTCTTACAATAGTGCAGAAAATCGATTATATATAAGGCAAGATGTTTGTGTGTCTGTTTATCTGTCTGTATGTCGTTTATACAAATCTACAATTTTTATCCGATTCTCACCAAACTTCACACAAATATTCTTTAGGCAGAGTCTGAGCTCCAAGACCATGGATTAGTTTTAAAGCTTTCATTACACCCGAGCAACACTGGGCTATACTGCTAGTATATATATATATATATATATATATATATAATGAAATGATTTGTTTGAACATTATTTTTGATCGATATTCTGTTTTTAATTAAAGAGTAATATATACTTATATCTACTGGCCTGATTATTTATGATAAATTTTTATCACGAAAATGTGTCATTCGGCAGGATTCGAACCTGCGACCCCTATCCACGTAGGGGAAGCTACCATTTGGTCTGGCAACGTCTTAGACCTCTTGACCACGAATGACCTCCAGTAATTAAACTATATATATCTATATATATTAAAAAACCCATTATTATATCTTTAAGAATACTAATTTTAGCTTATTAATGTTACATACTGGTATTTTGGATTCATTAATTATGTATTTGTGGAAAAAGTAGAAAGTAATGTAATGTTTTAATTGTGTGTTTATGGTTGGTAGTAATGTTGTTAATGTTTCCAAAGTACTTCCTCCTTAAAGTGTGATGTTCTTTAATTAAACTGGCATTTTGAGAAACCAAAATTGTTCTACGTCATTTCGATGTAATACAAGAACATTGGAACATATTTTCAAATAATGTGTGTTAAGCTTGGAAATTTTGATATATGTTAACTTGCTATATCTGCTTTTAGCATGTTACTATATATGAACACTATATATTCACACTAGCGTGAATAAGTTTTGATATCTTTTTGTCTAACATTAACTTCTAATGGTCAATTATAAAATCTGACTTCAAATGACAACTTCGTCTTTGGCAATAAAATGTATTTTATGAGTTAACTAGCAGTATAGCCCGGCATTGCTTGGGTGTAATGAAAGCTTTAAAACTAATCCATGGTCCTGGAGCTCGGACTTTTTGGACGTTGGCACGAAAGACTAAAAAGCAATAGTTGTTTCCAGTTAAAGCGAAACCGTAGACTGAAAGAAAAATGAATGAATGTAAGTCAAATTTTGATTTCCTGGTATCGATATCAAATAAGGTTTTTTTCATTGTAAACTTACTTTTGAAGGCTAAATAAGTCCTGAGTAAATGGTATCATGGCTGAGACTAAGAACTACAATTTTATCTACTTAGAGCCAAACCTGAAGCAAAAACTAAAATAAAAGGGCTGAAAAAAATACAGACATACAGGCAGATAAACAGATACACACACAAACATCTTGCCCTTTTTATATATATATATATATATATATAATCAATTAATTTTCTGTGCTATTGTAAGAACTTGAAACTTCTGAATATCATTTCTGATGTCTTTGTCTATGAGTTTATCAAATTTGATTAAAATTGGACCACTCCTTCTATAACCTGGTTTTTTCAATTATCGATTTTCAACATTTATCGGGGTACCTCGACACAAAACCTAGCTAAGAACACTCACAGACACTTATAGTATAATGGTGTAAATTTTCAAGAAAATCGGTTCAGCCATTTCGGAGTCTATAGGTAACGGACACACACAGTTCCATTTATAAATAAGTCTAGATTAGATTAGATTTAGATTTATAGCTTCAACTGAAGTTTTAACATTATTTTTGCACTAAAAGTATCACTGTAGATAGATCCATTGTTAATGCCTGCAGATGCTAAGAAATGTGATGACTCATAGTTGGCATCATAATAAGAACTACTAATCATCATTTATTTCATGGTTGGCATTTGTGTTAATAAATCCTAACTAGTCACTATCAAAATAATAGTAAAATTATTTTCAGTGAATTTCTATATACGCTTTTAATATTTGCTATGTCACTATATCAAAAGTGAATGAAAGTTTTGATGGATTTATTTGATATTAGGATCTCAAAAAAGTTCCTGCTGATTCTTCATGAAAACTGTTTTATTTACAAAAATTTGTAAGAAATATTGTCCATCGCTAACCATTACTTCTCATCTTTCTGGCAGCATTTGAAGTTCACAACTTAAAAACATGTCTTTTGATTCTAACTACGAGTCAACCCACTTCTTGGCATCTTCATAAGAATAAAAGTGCTGCTTAGCCAGGCCATGTATCATCGATTGGAACATGTGATAATCAGACAGGACAATGTCTGGTGAATATGCTGGGTGGGGTAGGACTTCCCATTTGAGCTTTTCCAAGTTGGTTTTCACCTGTTTTGCAACATGTGACTTAGTGTTATGTTGCAAAATGACTTTGTCATGTCACTGCTCGTATAGTGGCCGGTTTTTTTTTTTTTCTACAATGCTCAGCTCATGCGCATCAATTGTAGTCAATAGCAATCTGGCTTACGGCCTATCATGTTGAATACACCGGTTCTCGCTTGATCACCGAAGTTAAGCAACGTTGAGCCTGGTCAGTACTTAGATGGGTGATTGCTTGGGAATACCAGGTGCTGTAAGCCTATAGTGATGGATGTGCGTTGTGGTGCAGTGGATATTGGCTCGGAAGAGAGAAATTGGTGAGCCGAGTTTGAATTCCAGTTGAATACCCTGCATTCACTTAAGCACTGGTACCCTTGGGAAAGGTATTAATTCGTCCCTTCCCTCCAGTTAAGTGTTAAATATCAGCATAGGTCTTGGGGACCCTGCCCTTAAAAACAAATCCCAAAGAAAAAAGTATTACAAGACACAAAACTTATATAAAAACAACAATAAATTGTTGAAAAGAAAAAAAGTATTACCAGTAATAAAAAAATAAAGTTTAGTTGGCAATAAATGACCCGCCGAAGTTGATTTGTCATAAAAACAAAAAAACCAATCAACAATAGCAATCCCCCGTGAGGGTTTCAGTTAGTTTGATCAGCTCATAATAAACTACACCCAGCTGACCCCACCAAATGCAGAGCAGAAGCTTCAAACAACCGATATTTGATGCCAGTGTTTGTGCATGGTCTGGCTTACACCATGACCTTCTATGCTTAGTTTTATCGTATCATCATTTTATTGCCAGTTACGATCTGATGCAAAAAAACAAACTTTTCTACTATTGAAGCAGCTGACAAGACACTCTTTGCTGTCTCTCAGTTTCACCTCATCCAGCACCCAGTGTCCTTGCTTTTGAATGATTCCTAATGCTTTGAAATGTTTCAAAACTGTTCTGTGATCAACTCCTCATGATTCTGCAAGTTCAGCTTGCGGCTGGCATGAGTAATGCCTCTAATTCTTTGTTTTCAAACTTTTTGGTGCAGCAAAGTGTTCTTTATTTTCAACATCAAAATTATTTTTGAAGCATCTAAATAAATCTCTGCATGTTTCCAACAGAATGTGGTTGCTATAAGTCTAACCAAGAATTCTGTGCACTTTAGCTCCAGATTTCTTTTGAATAAAATAGTGCAGTCAAATTCCTCGTAAATATACTTACTTTCTTTGACATGAAATCCCAACATGTTTAATACTATGGAAAACAAAGTTGTTTACACTTTGGCAAAATGAGATACACCTTATAGATGCGTTACCATCTGAAACTACACAGTTCTGGATTGCTATCTGTTGGAAAACGGTGAGAACTTATTCAAGTTTCTAATAAATTCTTGCAATAATATTTCAAGTTCCATAGAGAGCTAGTATTAAAATAATTTCTAATGCATTCCTATAGTAAAATCATTTCCAATGAATTTCTATAGATGCTTTTAGTATTTGCTATATCACTAGATATGGAATCATTAGAGGGAATGAAAGTTTGGATGGATTTGTTTAATAAATCCTAGCCATAATATTCCAGGTTCCATAAAGAGCGAGTATTCAAATAATTTCTAATGCATTCCTATAGTAAAATCATTTCCAATGAATTTCTATAGATGCTTTTAGTATTTGCTATATCACTAGATATGGAATCATTAGAGGGAATGAAAGTTTGGATGGATTTCTTTCATAAATCCTAGCCATAATATTCTAGGTTCCATAAAGAGCTAGTATTCAAATAATTTCTAATGCATTCCTATAGTAAAATCATTTCCAATGAATTTCTATAGATGCTTTTAGTATTTGTGGTTTCACTCTGTATTGATGACAATTGAACACTGTGATGTTTTAATTAATCCTTGCCATATGAATTATATCACATGTATTTAGCTTAGCGAAGTACAAGATCAACGTAGTTTGACCCTCACTAATAGTAAATCTATAGCATTTTTCATGTCAAAACTGAACACAAAAGAAACATTTTACAAAACGCTAAGTCAAAAGGTTTCCTACCGTAACGAGACTGATCATGATTTTGACATAATAGATGCTACTCTGATCAAATGAGAAAATAATTCACTATGGTGAAAATGTCTAGAGAGCGCCTTGATCACGAGGTCATTTACGTTAACTTTCGGTCTGCACTTTTACAATATTTCACCTCCAATCTGTTTTGTGCAATTGTCTTTCAGATGAGATAAGGTGTAGACCATTAACTTTGCAGTTTGATAGTCATGAGCTGAATTTTTGTCCGAAATGTTCATTTTACATTGTTCAATCTATGTATGTAATAGCCACCAGTGAACTAAGTGTATTGACAAAAGAAACGGTTAGTTGAAGAATTCTAGAAATGGCAAAAATAAAATCAGATGTGCAGGTCAAAAACTGCGAATCTGTAGGTTGTAAGTTACAAAGCTGTCCTTCACGCACTACAGTGATTGAGTAAACCACCTCTCCTGGTGTGTGGGAGTACTCTGCTTATATGTTAGTCAGTCTGTGGTTGGTTGATGTCACTCAAAAATTTGCATGATATATGAAATGAAAATATATAATAATATTGGAGTAGATAGACTAAACTATCGCCCGGTTCACACTCCATCCACGTCTATTGAACAGGTGTAGAGGCTCATCCCTTGTTCCCTGTTTAGGATGTGGCTTCTGGTTTTCTCTTTTTGAAATCTTTTCACTCTTACGTAGCCCCCTGCACATCAGTGGCGTTACCGCCTTGCTCGGGGTGCTATGATCCCCCCCCCCCCCCCCCAAAAAAAAAAATTGCAAGCATGTAGTGCATTGATTTTAATGAAATCTTTGGGTGACAAAATGGTATGGCAATTTTGTTTTTCTCCATTTCCTTAATTTTCACAGTTTGTTTTTATTTTTTTCCTCCCAGATTGATGAAAAAGCCTCGAAATGTTTTGTCCAATTTGAAGATAATTCTGAATTCTGGGTAATGTTTAAAGACATCCAAAGAGGTAAGAATATATAAATGTGTAAAAAAAAAAAAAAATTTCTAATTCCGACTTGTAAAAAAAACCTTTCTCTTTTGGTAGAATTTTCCCATTGAATGTCTGTAACACCCCAATAATTAACAACAACCATCAAGGAATGCCTTGATCTTGTCTTTATGCATACAAATCAATGCAACTATTTTCAACAAAAATTAGTGATGGATAGTGTGTTTAAAGGACATCAGTGACCTAGCTAATTGAATGAGAACACTGTGCATAAATTAGTCATGTGAATTATGATTGTGTGGCTTTCACTATTGAATGCAAATATGTAATGACCAATGAGAGTTCAGAGAGCAGAACTTTCTCTAAGCTCCTTCCTACTTACCTTTCTGTGCAGCTGGAAGTGGTCAGGAAATAAAATGTGCTGCTTTCTTGTTTGACTTTGATAACTGGAAGAAACTGTGTCTTTCTCTTTCTCTTTATTCCGGTCTCTCAGCAATAACAAAATTGAATTGCATTTTCTCTATCTTAATTTTGTCTACAGTCCTTCGGTCCTGGGCATGATGGTAAACTGCATCCGGCAGCAAGGCCTCTGATTAGGAGGTGGTTAGGATCATGGAACCACCTCTTAATTACTATTACTCCCAGGCCCACTCTGACCTGGAGTGGTAACACCTGTTAGGGTCTCAACTATGGGCAAATAGTTAACCCCCAAACTGGGGTCAAAACACTATGAAAGTATAAAAATGCACTTTTATAGAAATATATGCATAAAAATAGACTTATATAGAAAAATATACATTTTTGAAGGAAAAATATTATCAATAATACATTTTGGAAGAAAAAATTATTATAACACATTTTGGAAGGGAAAAAAATATTCTCTGCAAAACATTTTTGAATACAAAACTAGAAGACATTTTCAGTTTCCTAAAATAAAAAAGAAAACAAAAAAATTTTCATTAAAATCTGATTAAATCAACTTTCTCAATATAACTGAACATTAAAAAAAAATACCTTAAAACCCACCTTTTTTGGCATTAAATAACCTACAGAGGTTGATTTGTTGTTAAACAAAACTACCTCTACAGTCCTCTCTTTTGGTATTAAAAAACTGGAGGTCAGATGACCAAAACTGGTCTGTTGGAGGTGAGGCTGACAGATTTTTGGTGATATGGTATTTTACCAAAGATGTTCTGCATGAAAAATAAGGAATCTACAGCAGTCACAGTACACAAACTCACTTCGTAGCATTTGACTTTGTGTCTGTTTACACATATGTATTAAGGCTGTCTCTGATTTTTAAATTACATCGGGGTTTTGATACCGGGCCAGTTGTTCAGAATGACTGGATGTGTTCCAGAAAGTCAGTGTTTGTGTGGGTTTTTTTTCTCTCTCCCACTTCTGTAAAACATAGGGGAACAACTTTGTTAAATGTGGAGTTTCTAACTAAAGCTGGATAGTGCTGTCTACCCTGTTATTTCACCCATAGCTTGAGAAAGAAAAGATGGATTCATAACTTTTATTTTATAAAAATAAAAGTTATGAATCCATCTTTTCACCATCATATCCATCATATCACCCCAAGCAAGGCATTTTACTATCACTGTTTTGCAAGGGTTTACATAGAAGGAAAGTTACGAGAGATAGGTTATAGGGGGTGTCAGGAAGTGGGTAAGAGAAGGATGAGAATACTGATGATTGGAGTGGACGGAGAAACGAACATGAGAGAAAGGAAAAATTGTAGGATTTTTCTTTTTATAATCATATCGCCCCAAGCAAGGCATTTTACTGCCACTGGTGTGCATGGGGTTACATAGGAGGAAAGTTATGTGAAAGAGTGACAGGTTATAATGGGTGTCAGGAAGTGGGTAAGAGAAGGATGAGAATACTGATGATAGTGGAGTGGACGGAGAAAGAAGCATGAGAGAGAATGTAGGTTAGCGAGATAGGAGATGACTATTGACTTTACATTTAAATTCTTGTATGTCGGGGAAGCAAGTAAATGGAAGAGAATTCCACAGGCGGGAAGTGCGAGAAAAGAAGCTGCTGGTGTAGAATTTGCGTTTACATTTTATTGGTTTCACAGTAAAAGGGTGGGACCTAGTTGCTAACCTTGTTGCTGAAGTAAATTCATGTATGGGGTTACCAGTGAACTAAGTTCATCTGAACAGAAATACTTTCAAAATGTATTTGTACAAAAGTAAATGCAACAGACTTGTCTGAAATTTTAGCTTTGTACTTTATTGTATTTTCTGTGCCAATAACTACTTGGACAATATGATTTTTCCTCTCTCAACTATGGGTTAAATAAATAGGATTAGTATTTAAGGGGGGGAAAAATCTTTGTTATTCTCAAAAAAATATTAATGCAGTATTTACTCGCATAGTGGTGCAGTGGATATTGACTCAGAATGAGCAATTGGAGAGCTGAGTTTGAATTCTAGTCAAATTCAATGAATTCATTTACATGCAAATACCCTTGGAAAGGTATTAATCCATCTCTTCCCTCTAGCTATGGGTCAAATAACAGGACTGATTGGGTTCTATAACTTTGGTTGGCAACCTGCTGCGGGAAATCTTTTACCCAGTCAGTCATGTCTCTTTTGAGACATGATCACCCAAGCGTGTATAATGTATGGCATCTAAATGACTTGGAATCAAAAATGTTTTACTTCTAAATAACAGGTGAAGAGCTAATAAGCCGTTAAAAAAAAAAAACATTCCTTTTTTTTTTTTTTTTTTTTTTTTTTTAAATTTTAATTTTGGAGTATTTAATTGGTAAATCGTGTCTCAATAAAGAACTCTAGATTATGAATTTTAAAAATGTTTTACGTTTTACAAAACCACATGGCATGAGCATATTTATTTTAGTTCGTGTCAGAGGCGTATCCATTTATAATAAATTTACAAACCAAACTGGAACTTTTAAGTTTTATAAAATTTAATAAAAATAAACATTGTGACATTCACAATCTGAGATGCTTAATCTATCGTAATATCAAAAGAAAAAAAAACAATTATTTGGACAAACCTGAAGGAGATTACCACCACCTTTTAAATTTTTTTTTTTTTTTTTTTTTTTCCAGCACAGTCTTATCGATTATTGCATAGCGTTTCTTATTTTCCAAAGAACAAGTGGAAAAATTTCAATAGATAAACAATTGGGGGGGAGGGGGGCTCAGTTTTTCATATGTTATAGTAAATCAATCCTCCATTTTGAAATCACTCACGTTGAAGTTGTTTTCTTCTTTTTTTTTTTTTTTTTTTTTTTTAATGAGTTACTGCTTTTATTTTTGTCTTTTTTCAAGTTTTCTTCAGTTCTTATGATGGCATCTTCCTTGGAAACTCCAACAATGGCTTTATTCAAAAATTTCGCAAAGGGTTCAGTTGTTAAATATGCACAAGCAGTAAAGTTATTTGCACAGGAACGATTTACTATAATAATGTATGAGAAACTGAGCACCCCCCTCTCCCCATTGTTTAAATATTTAAATTTTTCCAAATTTATTTTGTCAGTCAGAAAATTTAGGGTTTAATCGATAAGATTGCACTGAAAAAAGTAAAAAAGAAATTTATAATTAACAAATTTACAGGTGGCGGTAATGTAGTACCGGCGAGTGGTTCCAAAATGGAGGATCGATTTACTATAACATTGTATGAAAAACTGAGCCCCCCTCCATTTGTTTAAATATAGAAATTTTTCCAACATTTTTTTTTTTGTCATTTGGAAAGTTTAGGGTGTAAATCAACAAGATTGCACTGAAAAAAGTAAAAACAAAAACAAAAGACAACTAATTTAAAGGTGGTGGTAGTCTCCTTCAGGTCTGCTATTATTTGTAATCAAAATGCTTATTTTATAACTCTGCCTTTGTTCCTTATGTGGGGAAGAAAATATAGTTTTGTTGACTTTATCTGGAAGCCAGATATATTATAGTCTTAATTTTCAATTGATATGCACACTATCTTTTGAGTTTCAAATAGACATGTTTGAACAATTATTGGGTTTATCCAGAAAGTTCATGACAATTTTTAGTTGTTACTGTTCTAAAACATTAGAACACATCAAATTTATTGGCAGATATACTACCAGCCAGAATTATTAGGCCATCCCAGTGTTTTTTTTTGTTTTTTTTTGTTTTGTTTTTTAAGAAATGATGTATTTCCTACTATTTTTCGTATTTATTGCCAAATGAAAATAGAATGGTTCTTTTGTTATTATTACTTTGCAGACATTTACAAGACAAGGAAGCAAAGATGAACTCGTCCGAATCACCCTAAATTTTCATTCTTTCATTGATGAAACTGCAATATTTTTAATTATTAAATATTTATAAATTCATTTGATGCACATGTTATTGTGCAGTATTAACAAAAGAACTATTCTATTTTCATTTACAATTATTCACTTGGCAATAAATAGTAAAAAAAAAATAGCATGAAATACTTAATTTTTTTAATTTTTTAAAAAAATCTTTTTTAAACACTGGGGTGGCCTAATAATTATGGCGGGTAGTGTATATCCTTACATTTCTGATAAGAACACACTTCAACTGTTGAGAATGAAAGTTCAAAATTACTTAATTCGTTTCAATTTTGCATCCTTATGAAAATGGAAGATTATATGGTGCATTTTTTTAGTACTGTAAATCCAAAAATACCTTGCAAACAACAAAAGGGATGTACGGCGAGGTTGCTTTAGCCGACGGGGCTGTACAGAAGTGGTTTGCTACATTTAGAGTTAGTAATTGTAGCTTTATTAATGAAGAATGGTAAGGGAAACCCCCACCCCACCCCACCCTTTACAAGTGATGACCAAATGAAGCCATTGATTGAAAATAAGCAATTACCCAACACAGGAATTAGCAGAAACATTAATTTATCAAAATCTACTTTTCATGAGCCCTTAATGAAGCTGGGGTATTCAAATTCCCACAATGTTCGAGTACACAAGGTGATGAGAAATAGATTTACAACAATGGTCATTGAAAAAGTTCCCAGGGGAAGCAATATGAGCCAACTTTAGCCACCCCCCGAAAAGAAGCAGGTATTTGCCTTAAGAAAGTCGTGCAGTGCATCTGGTTTGGTTGGAAAGGAACGCCGTACTATAAGCTTCTACCAAGTAACCAGTCAATTGATCCTGAAAAAGTACTGCTCGCAACTGGACAAATTAAAGGAAACAATCCAAGAAAAATGCCCAGAATTAGTGAATAGCAAAAGTGTTTTCCATCAGGATAATGCCAGACCTCACTTTTATTTATTTATTTTTTTTTTTTTTTTGTTACTGGGCAGAAATTGTTTCAGCTTGCCTGGGATGTGTTACCCCACCAGCCACATTCACTAGACATTGCTCTTTCAGATTGTCATTTGTTCCGGTCCTTGCAAAATAATCTTGGTAAAAATTTTAGATGACATGGAAAACCACCATAAAGATTTCTTTGCCATGAAAAATTCTAGAAAGACAGGATTTTAAAGTTGAAGGAATAATGGAGAAAGATTTTGCAACAAAATGATTCATATTTAGTTGAATAAATATTTAATGGCATAATTTTGCTTATTAATTTTAATTCCCTTAAAAATTGGCATGTACTTTCCTGACGACCCAGTATTTTCTCTCTCATAAAAATTTACTTCGGACATGCTTATTCCAACTACTTTTTTTATTACATATTCAAATAAAATGCTTTATTCTAGAATGCTCGCAGCTTAAATTAAGAGGGTGCGAGAAAATTTCTAGAATATTTAAGATGGGTAGTTGTAATAAGGATGTTCTCTGTAGATTTTTCTCAAAAAAAATAAATAACTGACCTGGTTTGTCTATTTGAATCTCTGAAGTAAACAATAGGAAAGACAGCTCAGCTGGGCGTGGTTAAAATTAATATTAAGCAGTTGAATCTTTGGTTGGCGGGGTGGGGGTGTCAATCCTACCAGGCATTATTTCTCTTTCAGGAGAGTGCACAGGGTCATTACCTGATGCCTGAGCACCACCAGATTGTGCAGCAACCAATCTACTTTGAACTATCTTGTGTCACATTTGACTCAGTGTGGGTTTGCGGTTAAATCAATTAGGTGCACAAGGGAAACTTTCTCCTCTTTCATTTTTGGGCACTTTAACATGTGACTGATATAAATAATCAACTTTACAGGTAATGACTTTTTTTTTTTTTTTAAGAAAGAAAAAAACTGGCAGCACAAATAAAATAAAAAAAAATTAGTCAATTGTCACGTTTCTTTATTATTCAGGTCGATGAGTAAGGTTTCGTTCCATTTTTAAATTCGAGTGGTGCTTTGCGGGTATTCTACAAGATGAAATAGTTCAATTAAATTTTAAAAGAAGCAGCTGTCTTACTGTTTCCGTTTCTTTGAAGGCGCCAAAGAAGGAGAAATCATGTGTTGTTCTTGCCAAGGTGAATCGTCTGATGTTCCTGACGAAATAGTTCTCTGTGATAACTGTGGACTAGGTAAGTAAGTAAGCTTTGATTTGTCATTAACAAATCACTTTCTGATTTAGTTTATTCAAACCTTGTTATCATTTCACTCCAAGCAAAGCAATAAAGTCACTAAGATGCAAGAGGGTAGTGACGATGAAAGAAACTTAGCAAACATTTTTGCAGAGAGAGGACAATAAAAACAGGACTCGAGGACACAATATGACAACTGACAGTGCGTTTAAATTTTTGAAGATCCTAGTTGACAGGAAAAATATGAAGGCAAGAGTTCCGCAAGCGAGAAGTGCAAGAGAAGAAAGTAGAATAGAATGTCTTGTTACATCTAGCAATTTCAAGAGTAAAATGAGACCAAGCTGCCAATCTAGTAATACCCTTCAATTCATGAAGTCAGTGTAACAATATGGCACAATAGCTTCTCCAGGTGACCATCTGAACACACCAAGTCAAGTTGGATGTAAATGATGTTATTGGAATCAAAAGTGTGTGTGGGTGGTTATTTATTTATTTATTTGTTATTACCAGAAGATGGTGTTTGAAGGCTTTTGTTTAAAGTGGTAATTAACTTAAACCAAGAGGAAGAAAATAAATAATTGAAAAGGGGATCAAGTGGCACTTTGTCAGAAACCAGATGTTTTTGCGAGCAGCCTTATATAAGTGGGGATGTGCGTTGTGGTGCAGTGGTTATCTGCTCGGAGTGAAAAATTGGGGAACCAAACTCAAACTCCAGTTGAATTCCTTGCATTCATTTGCACGCAAATACCTTGGAAAAAGCATTAATCCATGTCTTCCCCCCTCAGTTATGGGTTAAATAATAGGACAGATTGGGTTCCATAGCTTTGGCTGGCAACCAGTCTACCACAGAAAGCAATGGCAACCTACTGCGGAATAATCTTCTGCCCAGTCAATCATCTCTCTTTTGAGACATGATCGCCTAAGCGTGTATCATGTATGGCACTTAACTGGCTGACTATCTTGTATAAGTAGTCCCAGTTTGGTCCGGGCAAAGAGGAGAGCTGTCTATCCAACCAGTTAATAGCAGTCGCTTGCCTGAAGTAAAGTGTTGAAGGGACTAATATTCCTCCTGTCTACTTAGCAGAGAAAAGACGAGGCCCAATCAAAGAAGCTGATTGAAATAAATACCAAATTTTAATTTTTTACTGATTTAATTTTCCATTTCTAAAAATCTTTACCGGTCTTTTTATGCATGAATGTAATAAAAAGAGGAAAGCTCATCAGCACAATTACCATGAAAACATAGAAGAGGCATAGGGAGGTGATCGGTCATGACTGTTAACATAGCAGATTTCATCTTTGGATTTTGTCAAGAATCTCTAGATATATAGAAGAAGCGCCAAACCTGATGTGGCAGCAATATTCAATGTACGGGCGTATGGTAGGCTTATAAAGGAGGGCAAAGTGTCTGATGCCAAGACTGATAACATTGTAGATTTTTCTTTGGTTTTTAGTCAAGAATCTCTAGATACAGAGCAGAAGCACCAGACCAGATGTGGCAGCAATATTCAATGCATGGACAAATGGTAGAGATATAAAGGTGGGGAAAGTGATTGAAGCCAAGATGCCAGGACTGATAACATTGCTGATTCTTTGGTTTTTAGTCAAGAATCTCTAGATACAGAGCAGAAGCACCAGACCAGATGTGGCAGCAATATTCAATGTACAGACAAATGGTAGGCTTAGAAAGGAGGGCAAAGTGTCTGAAGCCAAGATGCCAGGACTCATAACATTGCAGATTCTTCTTTGGATTTTCTCAAGAATCTGTGTAGATGGCAGAAGCACCAGACCAGATATACTAACAATAGAGCTTTTTTTTTTTTAATCCACAATACTATGGCTCTAACTTTTAATAAATGAAAACAAAAATGTCAAAATTATACCTATTTGTATTAATATCCTGTTTAGTCATTAGCAATATGTTAACCTTGATTTTCAGTGCATTTTTATATTAATATTATTACCAATGAATTTACATTATACATATAATACCCTCATTCTATTTTTTAATGATTGCAATTATTTCTGACCATTGACCATCACTTTCTTCCTGATTTTCAATGCATTCTGAAAATGAAATCATTAGTAATGCATTTAACAATATATATAAAGCTCTATTTTATCAATAATGCTCACAAATTTTTTTAACCATTGACAATCTCCTGATTTTTAAATGCATTGCTATAGTGAAATCATTAGCACTGTATTATACCTATAATAGCACTAATATATTCGAGCATTCAATCCTGACCACTGACAATCCCTTTCATCATGATTTTCAATGTATCTATACTAAAATCAGTAACAATGCATTTTTCATTGTACATACAATGGCGCTGTTCCATAAGTAATAGCCATTCATTTCTAACCATTTTATTCCTGATTTTCAATGTATTTCTACAGTGAAATCATCAGTGTGTGTGTATGTGTATATATATATATATATATAATATATATATATATATATTCAGATACTTTAATCCAAGCGGAAAAAGCAGGAAGGTAAATTCCATAAACCCTATCTTAATTAATAAAATTTTATTTTAATATTAAAAAATGATACAGGAAGAGAGCTCCATGTAATAAAATATTACAGAGCAAATATATAAATATTTTTTCTCCAGTTTCAGAAAGGATTTTTTTTTGTTGCTGAGGTGATGTGTTATCCCCTGTGGGGATTTCATATCGAAATGGTCATTCTACATCCTTGAATTAATCCTATTTAATATATATATATATATATATATATATATATTCATCTGCAGACAGATCTGTTTCACTATCACAGCTCATCAGTACGGTTAGACTCCGATTGCTTTTAACCCAGGATTGAAAACCGACCAAATTGGCGTCAGTTGGCAATTCTACCTCTGGGCTATTCGGTAGAAGAAGGCAGACTTTTTAGCGTGTATATTGTCATTATACCCACCCAATAGCCAGAGTGTTCTAATCCATGACTGAATGAGCGATGCGTACATGCCAGAGTAGCTACTGTTATTCAAAGTCTACCGTTCTTCCAGAGTGCTCAATCAGGGTGTGAGAGTGTACAATAAATTAATAAAGAACAAAGAAAATATTAACAACATTCAAAACATTAATTTAAAATATAGAAATAGAACTATGAATTATTGTTTAGAACATGTACAAATTCTCATCTACTACAAAGTGTACATATTGTTTCGACATTGAAAGGACAATGTCTCATCAGGTAGTGTGGGATAAGATGGAAAATTTTTTACCTTATATTGGCGAATACTGCAGTATAGCCCGGCGTTGCTCAGGTGTAATGACAGCTTTAGAACAATCTTTAAAAACGTTGGCATGAAAGACTAAAAAGCAAAAGTTGTTTCCAGCTAAAGTGAAACCGTAGACTGAAAGAAAAATGAATGGATGTAAGTCAAATTTTGATTTCCTGCTATCGATATCAAATAATTTTTTTTTTTTTTTTTTTTATCGTAAACTGAATTTTAAAGACTAAATGTAAATGGTACAATTGTGTCTACTTAGAGCCAAACCTGAAGCAAAAACTAAAATAAAAGGGCTGAAAAATAGACATACAGGCAGATAAACACACACACACACACACACACACACACACACAAACATCTTGCCTTTTATATATATATATATATATATATTATTGATTTTCTGCACTATTGTAAGAACTGCAACCTTGAAACTTCTGAATATCGTTTCTTATGTCTTTGTCTATGAGTGTATGAAATTTGATTAAAATTGGACCACTCCTTCTATAACCCGATTTTTTTCAATAATCAATTTTCGATATTTATCGAGGGTACCTTGACACAAAACCTAGCTAAGAACACTCGCAGACGCTTATAGTACAATTGTAGATTTTCAAGAAAATCGGTTCAGCCGTTTTGAAGTCTATAGGTAACGAACACATAAACACACAGTTCCATTTATAAATAAGTTTAGATATCTACACACACACATATATACATACATACACACACACATGTATATACACACATATATGTATACACACACATGTATATACACACACATATGTATATATACATACACACACATATGTATATACACATATACACACACATGTATATACACATATACACACACATATGTATATATACATGTACACACATATGTATATATACATGTACACACATATGTATATATACATGTACACACACATGTATGTATATATACACACACATGTATGTATATATATACACACACATGTATGTATATATACACACACATGTATGTATATATATACACACACATGTATGTATATATATACACACACATGTATGTATATATATACACACACATGTATGTATATATATACACACACATGTATGTATATATATACACACACATGTATGTATATATATACACACACATGTATGTATATATATACACACACATGTATGTATATATATACACACACATGTATGTATATATATACACACACATGTATGTATATATATACACACACATGTATGTATATATATACACACACATGTATGTATATATATACACACACATGTATGTATATATATACACACACATGTATGTATATATATATACACACACATGTATGTATATATATACACACACATGTATGTATATATATGTGTATATATATATACACATACATGTGTGTGTATATATATATACACACACATGTAAATATATATATACACACACACACATATACATGTGTATATATATATATATATACACACACACACACATGTATAGATACATACACACATAGATACATACATATATATATATGCACATACACACACATATTTACGTACACACATATATGCATACTTATATATATATATATATATATATATATACACACACACATCTTCCTATTCTTTTGGTAAAATTTGCATTCAATCCTGACCACTTACAATCCCTTTTCTCTTTATTTTCATTGATTTTTTTTTTTTTTTTTTTTTTAATGGCAACTCATTTTCATTATTCATGTTAGAATGTTATCCTATCAATAATGCTTGAATTCTACACTACTGACCGTCTCTTTTATTAATTTTTAATGTATAAAATACTGAATAGGTTCTGTAATATACAGATATGAATTACTGGAACTTGCTCAAACCAATTTTAGTTGTAAGTTTATAGAATCATTTCCCTGTAAACATTTACCTTTTATCAGTATCAACACATAGAGTGGGCTATTACAAATTCTTCTGGGGGAGGGTCAAAAATATTCATTTCTTTTTTTTTTTTAACTTTGAGTTTAATACTTTCCATAAGTATTAAATGTCAAACTTTTAAACAATTTATTTGCTATATCTATTGACTCCAGAAATTTTAGTGACTAGTTTTTTTTTTTGTTTTTTTAATAAATCATTTTTTGACTTCTGATGCAATCACAAAAGGGCACTAGTTTTTTTTTTTTTGTTCTTTTTTACGTATTTGTTTAATAAATTGTATCTGTATTTTAAAAGACACATTGGATTAGCAAAAATGCATTTCAAAAGCTAAGCAAAATATTAACAGGAAAATTTCATTAAAATCAAAGAATGGTACATAATATCTATATATGACAGTGAATGCTGGACAATTTTCTCATTGATGAAGAGGAGACTCGAGTCAATGAATATGGTTCTACAGAGCAATGGTGAAACAGATAAGCAAGGAGGAAGTTTTAATGAAAATGGTGTGGTGGGGGATTAGAAAGAAACATTTTCTCATAAACCAAATAGGGTAGAACTGCTATATAATATCAATCTTATATGGCATTGAATCTTGGCCAATTTTATCACAGCTCTGTTGTGTGTGTGTTGTTTTTTTTTGTTTTTTTTTTTTACAGTAATGTTTACATTGTATAAAAGCCAAGAGTTTAGAAAATGTCAACTCTAAAACAGTTTAAGATTGTAGTGATCAGGGAAGCGTCTTAAGAGTTTGGTTCTACAAAGCAGCTGTTTATGAGAAACTACTCATGTGGAACTTAAATCACCCCCCAAAGGAATGAGGGTGATTTGCTCCAATGTGTATAGTCTAGCAGTTCTTATACATGAAGGTTAAAACTGGGGAAACTAAGGAATGTTGCTCCTGCCCATATATGATAGCTGTAGTCCATTTTCAGGCTGATCTGGCCCTTGTAAAGATCGAGAATAGCAAGAGGTGTCAGTTACTGACTGGGGCAGTACATAGAACCAACCATTCTTCCAGTATCTTTAGCAATGGATTGTATGTATGATTTCAGCTTGAAACCTGGGTTCAGTTTAAGTCCCATCGATACCTCAAGGCATGAGGCCTCCCTGAATAAACGTCCATTCTTTGCACTATGAAAAATCAGGTTCTGCTTGGTCCTGGGCATGACAGTAAATTGCATCCAGCAGCAACTGAGAAGGATGGAACCACCTCTTCATTGTTGTTGTTCCCAGATCTACCCAGACCCGGAGTGGTAGCGCCTGTTAGCTATGGGCAAACAGTTAACCTCCAAACTTGGATCAAAACACTATGAAAGTATAAAAAAAAACACTTTTATAGAAAAATATACATTTTTGAAAGAAGAAAAATTATGAACAGTACATTTTCATGAAAATCTGACTAAATTGACCGTCTCACTATAATTGAACATTAAAAAAAATACCTTAAAATCGCACCTTTTTGGCATTAAATAACTCACAGAGGTTGATATTTAATGATGGAATATCATTAGTTTGACAAGAAGATTTGAGGCAACAAGTGTTACAGAAGGGTGCTGATAATACCTGGAGAGAGTAGGAAAATGTTAAACTTAAAATGAGGAAGGAGGGCTTGGAGAATTTAATAGGACATTAAATGCAAAAGGAACGAAATGGAACACCCAGTAACTCGAGAAGCTTCTGTAAATGGTTGACAGAATAGGATGGATAATAAAAACAAAATTTTTTTTGTGGAAACTTTTGGTTATAGATAGTTCAAATCTATGTTATAATACTGAGGAAGGCTCATTTAGTTTTCTGCCTGAAGTTCTTAGTCTCTCTCTCTCTCTCTCTCTCTCTCTCTCTCTCTCTATATATATATATATATATATATATATATATAAAGTCTTTCCAACCTTCTCTCAGTTTTATCATCCTTTGATAATTATACATTTAATATAATAATCCTGCTTTTTAGTATTTTTCTATTATATTCACAATGTAGAGTTTTTTGGGTTTTTTTTCAGTCCTTAATAGAATTCTGACGAAAGAAGAATGAAAACTGGTTAAGATTTTGTTTTTCATTTCTTTTCTCGCTTTTTTTAATACTTGTTGCGATTAATCAGTGGCTCAATTTTATCTTTGTTTCATAATATGGGAAAATCTATCTCTCTACATTAGGTAATGAGATTCTGCTTAATTGTTTTAATATTTTTTTATTTTTATAAGGTCTTTAGGTGACTCTTTTTTTCTTTTTACATAATTATTCTTTCTACACTTTGTCCGTAACCCACTCATAAATAGCTTATTTGCATGGATAGAAAGCCTCTGATTGGAATGTTTTAGGGAGCGTGGAACCATCTTGTGATTGCTGCTGTTCCCAGGACCATCCTGATCTGGTGTAGTAGTACCTGTTAGGGTCCTGGCTATAGGCAAATAGTTAACCTCCAAACTGGGATCAAAACACTATGAAAGTATTACTTTTATTGTGAAAATTACAGCAATATATTTTTGAAAAAAAAAAAATATACATCTATACAGACATACAAGCAATACATTTGACTCTCAACAAAACCCTCTTTACAAAAATGTGTCAATGAAACTTGATCTACAAACTGATTTCTTACAAAGAATATATATTCTATTCATACAAATCTATTGTAAAAATCTTGTTGGCATTAAATAATCCATTGTGGTTGGTATGCTATAAACCAAACCAAACCTGTACAGTTGGTACAGGCAGACAATTTGTTTTGTTGAGCAGAGATTTATATTTCGAGAATGGTGGGGGGAATCTGTGTTCATAAGCTCTATTTGGGCTTTGCTTGGCCGTCGTGTTCTCTTGCTGAGAGGTCAAAGCATATCAGACCTTTTAATTGAGAGAAAACTACAAGTGCACTTTGTACTAAGGGTAATATACCTTGTTTCTCAAGAGGAAACATTTAGCGTTCATTGACTGAGATAGCAGTACTGCTGTTGGCTAAAATTTATGAAATCGATTTCTCAAATCATGGTTTGATAATTCATTTAATCACTTAAAAATTATTTTTAGTGGACACCCATATTTGAGTAGACACTGTTTATTCATCAAAAATATTTATTAGCTTGAATATTTGAGAGATCTTGTTAAAAAAAATATGTGCTCGTATGCCTGTTTTCTTCTTAGGGAAACTGTTATTAAATATGATGTGCTTTAATCTTTTGGCTAGAGAATCTGATAGCCAAGTAAAGCCTGTCTAGTGCTTTTTAGACAGATTTTTCCTGATTAGAGGTTCCAATCCTGTTGGAGAGCATATATTCTCAAAAGGTTTCTCAAATATTCTGGCTGATAGATGATGATATTTATAATTTAATAAATATAAAGACGATATATTTATTGGTATCAAAAGTGATTGGACTTAAGAAACCTATTTTTCTGAAAAATTGTTTTAAGAGAAAGAATTTATGAATTTCAACTTGCAGCAATACTGGTTGCTCGGTTAGTGAATGTTTTTTTTTTTTGTAGGGAAATGGTTAATATTACTAATACCATTAGTACTAAGTGAACCTTGGCCCAAAGTTGACTCTGCTAATTTCCTTTCTAGACAGTTGCAATACAACTTCTCACTTGGAAAGTTAAATGCAGTTTCAAAATGTTTCTTTTGGAAATAAATTTGAGATGAAGAAAAACTTCATATACTGTTATTGCTCTTGGATTATTTTTTTTTTTTTAATTAAATTTTTCCTTTTATTTTGAATTTCTTAATTTTCAGGTTACCACCAACTTTGCCACAATCCTCCGATTGATACGAATGTGCTGAACCCAGATGTTGAATGGTTGTGTCGATTGTGTGTTTTTGCTTCAACTGTTAAAGTAAGTTTGGGTTTTATTTTTGTCTTTGTTAGTTTCTATAACAAAAAAATGAAAAGAGAGCAAGCAGCATATAAAATATATACTTGTTTTTAAGTTACTGGGTTAAAAACTAAAAAATTTCATTACAAACAAAAAAGTACTGAACTCATGTAATATCAGTCCTCATATACGGTAGTGAATGCTGGACTTTCTCCTCAAATAAAAAAGCAACTTAAAGCAACAGAAATATGGTTCTACAGAAGTCAGTCAGTTAAGTGCCATACATGATACATGCTTGGACAATCATGTCTCTTTTGAGACATGACTGACTGGGCAGAAGATTATCCCGCAGTAGGTTGCCATTGCTTTCTGCAGTAGACTGGTTGCCAGCCAAGGCTATAGAACCCAATCTGTCCTATTATTTAACCCATAACTGGAGGGAAGAGATGGTTTAATACTTTTCCCAAGGGTATCTGCGCGTAAGTGAATGCAACAAATTCTACAGAAGGATGCTGAAAATAACATGGACTGAACATGTGTGCAAGAACAAGGTTTTAGAGAAAATGGGGGGGAAAAGAGGCATTTGTATTTAACATCAAAAAGAGATTGTTGAAATTTCTAGGATGCATAATAAGGAAAGAAGTCTTGTAAAATTTGACACTTGCAGAAGATATTGAAAGCAAGAAAGAAATGTGTAACTTACCTCATGAGCTGCTGTGGAGAGCCATGATTGTCCTCACTCTGAAGAGACATGGTAAATAGAAGAATCAATTGGGTTGGCCAAGAGTTAGTGTTTTTTGTTTTTAAATAATAAAAAGAAAAATACTGCAAATAATTTATTTCTGACACATATATGTTACTTGTCTGTTAAGTCTTTTGCTGTCTTTTAAAGATTTAGGCCATGCCCAACACAGATTTAGGCCATGCCCAACACAGATTTAGGCCATGCCCAACACAGATTTAGGCCATGCCCAACACAGATTTAGGCCATGCCCAACACAGATTTAGGCCATGCCCAACACAGATTTAGGCCATGCCCAACACAGATTTAGGCCATGCCCAACACAGATTTAGGCCATGCCCAACACAGATTTAGGCCATGCCCAACACAGATTTAGGCCATGCCCAACACAGATTTAGGCCATGCCCAACACAGATTTAGGCCATGCCCAACACAGATTTAGGCCATGCCCAACACAGATTTAGGCCATGCCCAACACAGATTTAGGCCATGCCCAACACAGATTTAGGCCATGCCCAACACAGATTTAGGCCATGCCCAACACAGATTTAGGCCATGCCCAACACAGATTTAGGCCATGCCCAACACAGATTTAGGCCATGCCCAACACAGATTTAGGCCATGCCCAACACAGATTTAGGCCATGCCCAACACAGATTTTTTTTCAAATTTGCTACACTTATAGATCTCTATGAAAGGAATTGAATGGCACCTGTTACACATTTCAAGGTCAAGGGGTTCCTGAGATATGACCTCTGACCTTTTTACAAAAATTTTGAAAAATATGAATAGTGACCAACCTTAACGGATGACATCTCAGTTTATGAACCTACAAAGTTCATTCATATAGCATTCTTTTTTTTTTTTTTTTTTTTTTTTTTTTTAGAGGTCAAATAAAAAAAGTTGACCTTAATCTTTGACCTGACTTATCTCAAAAAACGTTATTTTAATTTTTTTTAAATTTTGACAAAAGATTTTTCTATCTTATGGCAGTATATATTCCAAATTTCATGATGGGCATTCCACTAGCACTGTTGCTGAAAGCATTTTATAGACCCGAGCAAAATTCAAAATGGCGGAATATAGTATCTGCTATTTCATATGAAAACATTTTGATATTTCACAATATGGTCAAGTTTTTAAAGCTATTTTAATGCTGATTAATATTCACATAAGGACCATGGTCATAAAATCAATAAAAAAAATTTTTTCTGATGATAAAACTGAATTTTTTTATTTATGCAACACAGATTTTGTTATTGAAAAAGTAATATAAATGATTCTGAAAAATGTTATGGTTTAATTAAATTATAGCATAAAAAAGTATGTGAACTCTATGGTGAATAAATTTTGGTAAATAAAAATAGACATAAAAAAATAGACTTTTGTAGAAAGATACACATTTTTTGAAGAAAAAATATTACTAACAATACATTTTTTAAAAAAGAATTATTTCCATAGCACATTTTTGAAGGGAAAAAAATTATTCTCGGCGAAACATTTTTGAGTACAAAACTAGAACACATTTTCAATTTTCTAAAATAAAAAATAAATACAAAAAATTTTTATTAAAATCTGACTAAATCAACTTTCTCACTATAACTATTTGAATTATTTTAGCTGTGGGATTTGTTTTAAATGTTTATAGTGAAAAACATAAGTGAGCAAAGAACCAATTAAAATTTTTAAAAATGTTAAGGGATAAATTGAAAATATTTTCCAAATATTCTGCTGAATGAGTTTGGCTGCTGTTCCAAATTTGAAGTGAAATTTCAAGTTTGAAAAAAAATAGGTTTGATACCATTATTTAAACTTAAATGAAGTGTACTATTTGCAGCATGAGAGCAAGTCAACATAGAATTATTAGACAGACTTGGCAAAATAGGTGTAATTGAAAAGATTAATCATTCAAAATGGGCCACACCAGCAGAGTATTTAAAGAAAAATAAATGGCTGAGGTTTTTTTTTGACAAGATTTAACAAGTGTTTAGAACCCCCATAAGAACCCATTACCAAGTCAAGAGGGAATTTTTGCTAAGTTAAACAGTGGAAACATTTTTTCACTGCTGGATCTGTTTGAAAATGTTCAGAATTAACAACTATAAATATGCACGGAGTTATATGTTCCGATTTTCTTTTAGTATGGAAGTAGTTCCAGCAATGTTTCAATAAGCTATAGATACCATTCTTGCAGATTGTGATTTTGCATTGGCTTATCCAGGTAATATATTAAAATGTATCTAAAGAACAGCATATTGGGCATATGAAAACAGTGTTTAAAAAAAATACAAGAGTACAGATTCAAACTCAGTGAGAAAAAGTATGAACTGTTTTTACTTCAAAATACCTTGGACAAACCGTTGACAAAAGTTATCGTCAACCAGATCTGTTAAGAGCAAGTGCAATTAAGAATGTGCCTACCCACCAATAAATGTTATTAGTTTATTCATTCCTGGTATTCTTGAGACTAGCAAACTACTATCAAATTTATATACCTAATATGCAGAATTTGAGAGGTCTACTGAACAATTTATTAAAAAAAAAAAAAAGAAATGGAACTGGACTGATAAACGTCAGAAGGCATTCAAAGAAATTTTTAGAATATACATCAGACTTATCATTAGCACATTGCATTCCAAAAGCAGAAATTGTAGTGGCTTCAAAGGCTAGTGATTACGTGGTATTGGAACAGTAACTTTACATAAATATTATGAGAGTAAGAAAGCCATCGCATATGCTTCACGTTCATTACTACTAGTAGAAAAAAAAAACTACAGCCAGATGAAAAAGGCATTAACAATTAACAGTGAAAAAATTCATAAATTTATTCATGGAAATTTTCAGTTACAGACTACAGACCTTTTATTGTCAATTTGTTTCTAAAAAGGAATCCCTACACATAGTGTCTAGTTTACAACACAGGTATAATCTTATTAAATTATAATTTCATGATGGAAGACCAAGCATCCCCCAAAAAAATGAGAACAAGTGGATCAGTTATCAAGACTGATACTAAAAAAAATGCTGAACTGTTTGAGGACACTGTTATTGTAGCATTAAAAAGTGAAATTGAAATTAAAAATATATTATGCAATGTTGTATGTGGATTACCAGTTAGCCTGGGAAAAAGCATAACAAGACATGTTTATTGTGGAAATAAAAAAAAAATAAAAAGCCATCCAGAATGCTTAATCACTATGTAATATGGAAGTTTTTTCTGTCTAAATCTATCCTGCACATTTATAAATCTACCATCCGCCCGTGCATTGAATACTGCTGCCATATCTGGTCAGGTGCCCCTGCTGTTCTCCTCGGGCTTCTCGATAAGGTTCAAAGGAGGGTCTGTAATGTGATAGATACCAACTTGGCAGACCGCCTGCAGTCTCTCTCCCACCGGCGCGACGTGGCTTCCCTGTGTCTCTTATAAATACTTTCATGGCTTCTGCTCCGATGAACTTAGATCACTGGTGCCCCCTAAATACGAATTCGAACGAGATACTAGATTAGCAACTTGATCCCACCCTTTTACAGTGAAACCGATAAAATGCAGCCGTAACTTCTACTCCAACAGTTTCTTTCCTCGCACTTCCCGACTGTGGAATTCTCTTCCACAGGATTGCTTCCCCGACGGCTACAATCTCCAGGAGTTTAAATGTAAGGTCAATAGACACCTCCTAACACACTAACCTGCTCCCATTCTATGAAACACTCTTCCCATCTGCCCAACCCTCATCCTCGCTATCCTTACTCATCTGTCACCTTCCTCCTGACATTCCCTATGTCTAACCACTCCTTCTCTTTACCTTCCCCTATGTAGCCCCATGTGCAATAGTGGCAGTGGAATGCCTTGCTTGGGGTGAGATGATTTTTAAAAAAAAAAATGTAACTGAGTACAGATGTTCACACAAAGACTTGTAATGCCTAGCATATTACAAAAGTGGATATCCAGAAATTTCAAGGATGAAATCTCTTATGAGAAGCTATGTAGACTGGACCAAAATGGATCAAGATATTGAAAAATTATTTAAAAACAAAAAACTTCAGAGGTTGTACTCTGGCAGCAAAGTCACCTTACTACAAAAATACAGCCAGATCCACTGTGGTCAAGACTACACATAAATTTTGAAGGTCCAATAAACGAATCACATTATCTTGTGGCTTTACTCAGTAGCCTGGAGTTTTTAAGTGCAAAATACCTACTTCTTCGTTGATAGTGAATTTTCTGCACACACTATTGACAAGATATGGCATTCTAGATACCATAGTCTCTTTAATTGGAGTAGATAGACTAAATTATCGCCCGTTTTACACTCCACCCATGTCTATTGAATAAATGAAGAGGCTCGTCACTTGTTTCCTGTTTTGGATGTGGTTTCCGGCTTTCTCTTCCAATCTTTTCACTTCTACGTAGCCCCCTGCTCATCAGTGGTGTTACCGCCTTGCTCGGGGTGATATGATTAAAAAATTAAAAAAATAATGACATGAATTCAAAGATTTTTGTAAAATGTTCATTGAATACATTACTACTCTGCCATATCACCCAAGGTAAAACAGACAAGCAGAATGGTTTGTAGGTATTTTCAAGAAAAAAAAAAAAAAAAGTCCTGAAAAAGTGAACAAAAAGTGCTTTAAAAAAAATCTGTAAGAGTTTACTCATGACGTCAAATTTCAATACGCTGTTAGGCCTGTCACTGGCAGAATTAATATTCGCAAGAAAAATTTAGTGTTTGACAATTTAACAATTTACGGGATGCATTCTTGGGCGATTGTCTCAAAAAAGATATAACTGACGATTTTCCTCCAGTAGGTTGCCTTTTTTTTTTTTTTTTTTTTTTTTTTTCCTGAGGTAGACTGGTTGCCAACCCAATCTGTCCTGCCATTCAGCTCATTGCTGGAGGGAGAAGAGATGAATTAACCCTTTTCCATAGTGTTTACATGTAAGTGAATGCAATGAATTCAATTAGAATTTGAACTCGGCTCTCCAATTTCTTGTTCAGAGCCGATATCCACTGCACCACCCACACATCTAAGTAATAAAAAACATAAGGGATAGGAAAAAGGACAGTAAATTTTTCAAGATCAATGAAAAGGTGTTTTTGAGAGCGTATAAAAATAAATGTGGAAAGACAGTAATAATGTTATGAATTAGAATGATAATATACAAGGGAAAAGGAAAAAAAATAGTAACATGAAACATTATAATCAGCTAAAAATAGTTTACTGAAGAAAGAGCTGAAAAAAATGGAAGAACCTATGAAAGTATTGTATGATATTTTTGTTGTACCTAGGCCCAAGAATATATCTAACTTACAAGTACATTTTTAAGCAAAAGGAAAGGTATTAAAAACTGGTGGTTGATTTTAAACATAAGATAGAAAGTAAAATAAGTTGCCAAGCTCCCCAGGAAGAGGAAGTTGTGATCACTAATAAATAAAATTGAATATTTATAAATAAAAAAAATCTCAAAAGGAGGATTTTATGGAGTAAATAACCTCCCCAATGACTAAATGAACTAGTCTTGACACTTTAATAAAGATCTCGAGTGAGTCTTTCTAGAAGTGTCAAGTTAAAGTCAGTATTTTTACAGATGTCACAGTGAGTGCCTAAGCAAAACTCTATATTATAACCACTAGAAAAGGAGTTATAACAAAATGAAATGGTGACATTGTTGATTCTTTTTAATCAAACTTATTTGTATGAATACCTTGTTAACCTTTCCTTAATTCAATAATGTAAAGCAGATACTAGTTAATAAACAGTTTTCCAAACATTACTGGACCTGGGCTGATGGTAAACTGCATCCAGCAGCAAGGCCTCTAATTTCGAGGAGCATGGAACCACCTTTTAATTGCTATCATTCCCAGGTCCACCCTGACCTGGGGTGGTAGCACCTATTAGGGTCCCAGCTATGGGCAAATAGTTAACCCTCCAAATGGGGGTTCAAAACACTATGAATGTATAAAAAGACTTTTATGAAATATATACATAAATGTTTTTGAAGGAAAATTGTTACCAATAAAGATACATTTTAGAAGGAAGTAATGCTTCGGCATTAAATGACCCCATGGGGTTGATATGCCGTAAATGAAACTGAACATTACTGAATTAGACGGTTTTCTTTCTTACGTAATCAGTAGCCACACTAAACATACAGATAAAAAAATCAATAACATTGACTTTTTTTTGTAAAAGTCAAATATACATTAACGGTAAGCAAGATGAATTTTCTCTGAGAAACAAAGAAATACACGAATTGGTTGACCAGAACAAGAAAATTAAATTACCTACTACAAAAAATTTAAACAGATAACCTCATTGTCAACAACAACTGGCCCTGCAAGATTTAAATTAGGTCCAATATTATTTATGAATTCATGTAAACCTTAAGAAACTAACACATCCCTCAATAAGTCCTGGGTCTGACTTGTAGATGGCATCACTAATTTAAAAAAAAAAAAAATTCGTACGATTCTTATGAAGAAGTAACCTTCAAATGGCACATGAAAAAGTTTTGGCCCAATCGGATTATTAGTTTACAAATTACAGTTATTTAAGTGAACCTACTGTTGCAAATTTTCAAAACAATGGAAAAATCTGAATTTTGTATTGATAAAGCATTGCTTTCTGAAGAGGGGGGGGTACTTTTCAAGCAAAACAATGTCTTGATAAGTGTTATTTGGACTCTGCTCCATAGGAAATAACAGTTAATTGGTGGTATGCTGACTTTAAATTTCCTAGTACAGACACAAATAATGCTGAACGCTTGAGTTACCCAAAATCAGCAGTTGTCCCAGAAAGCACCAACAAAATCTAAAAACTCATGTTGACTGATTGCAAGTTGCATGAGATAGCAGAGGAGTTGAACATATCAGAAGGCTATGTATTCACCATTTTGTATGAACATTTGTCTGTGTTCAAAGTGGGTGCTGCGTTTGCTCACAGTTGATGAAAAACAACAATGCGTCAACAATTCCAAGCGTTATTTGCAACTGTTTCAACGCAACAAAGAGTTTTTGCGTAAATATGTGACAATGGATGAAACATGGATCCACCACTTCACTTTGGAGTCAAATCAGCTGAGTGGACAGGTTAAAGTCGTCCAAAGCGACTAAATGCGAACATCAGCAGGCAAGGTTTTGGCCTCAGTACTTCGGGATGCGTAAGAACCTTCAATAGCGAATACTATATAGCATCCTTGGCGTATTTGAAAGAAGAAATCGTCAAAAAACAGTCACAAATAAAGAAAAGTGATCTTTCACCAAGACAATAGTTTATTGCAACGATAACAAAACTACATGAATTTGCACTTTAAATTGCTTCTGCATCCACCCTATTCTCCTGATCTGGCCGTCAATGACTACTGGCTGTTAGCAGACCTTAAAAGAATGTTCCGGGGGAAAGATTTGGCTGCAATGAAGAAGTGGAAACTAAGGCGCATTTTGAAGCCAAAGACAAATTGTTCTACAAAAAAAGCATCGAGTTGTTAGAGAAGCATTGGAATCAGTGTATCACCCCAGAAGGAGACTATGTTGATGAATGCAGTTAAATTTAGCCTAAAAGTTGTATTAGTTAGACCCAGGATTTATTGAGTGATGTGTTACGTTATTAAACCAAATTCATGGATAATTATATTGGGCATACCACTACATGCTTATCAAGAAAACTTGCCTTCAACCTCTGTGGACATAGCTCAATTAGGACTTATTTAAACACCTACCAATACTCCATTTGCAACACACTTGTAGAAAATACAAGTATGATAAATCCATCCACACATTAAAAAAGACTAAAATTAACTGAAGTATTAATAATAAAAAAAGAAAAAGCTAACACTCACCAACACCAACTCTAAACCTGGCCATAATGTGCTGACGGTGTTTTGAAAAAAAAAAAAAACTATTCCCATAAATCCAGAAACATATAGGAAAATCTCCACATTCATTGAAAAATAAGATATCTTTAATAGAATAGTTGAATAGTGTTACACACTGTCGAGAAAAGAAAACCCTTATATAAAATTTTATAAATATTACACAAAAAACAACCAACATGTATACAAACACTTATCTATGGCCCAAATAAATAAAAATTTAAGTTGGCATATATGCTGAGATGGTAAAAAAAAGTTAGCTCAAGACAGGTAAAAAGAGGTCAACTCAATATAAGGCAGTTTATATAGACATATGCTAAAAAATAGATCAGCAATAAAAAGTAATTAACCACCTGCAAATCCTACACTACTTAAGAAACAACATTCATCAAGCAAAAAGAATTGCTCTCACAATAAGTTAGCAAGTTGCAGTAAACTCCATGTAAGTAGGAAAAAAAATTGAGAAACAATAGCAGTAAAATGAAATCCCTGAAGAGTGAAGACATTACAATAATGCTGTCATGAAATTTTGAAGTTGACATTACTGAAATATTACTACTCAGCTAGCTAAGTGACAAACTTTGCCACATTAATTCTATTAATATTCTCTATCTTAATATTGAACACTTTAAAAAAAAATTCTGCTTACCTAAAATGCCTTTTTACCAGTAAAATATTAAAAAAAACAAAAACCCAGCAATTTTAGCACTGAGCATCCTTACAATGTGCTGTTAGATATTAAATCATCCACTGAAACTAGTTTATTTTTTTTATTTTTTTTTTTAATATATTACTATATACATATAAAGGCCTTTTTTTTTTTTTTTTTTTTTTTTTCTATGTATGTACATAATATATCTTTGAATGCATGTTCACATATGTTATGTCTTGGGAGGGGATAAACAGAGAAAGAACAGCGCAAGAAATAATTCTTAACACTGAGGACATATGAATAGGGAATTTATTATACCTAAGTACAATAAACCAAATACGCGTACACCAACGAACAGTTAACAAGAATAACATTTAAGAAGGCAAAGGTCTCTGTATAGGACGTATGCATTCGTCTTGAGAAGAAGGCTTCCGTCTAGTAACGTCTAACTCTCTTCTAAGGCCGATGGCTCTTGACTAAAGTCGATGACTCTCGTATAGTCACGAACACTCTCAATCTTTTATAACCCGGGCCATACCCATTCTTGGGTAAGACAGGATATTCCTCCACAACATTATAGAACACTTTTTTTTTAACCTTTTCTTCCCTTTTTTTTTCTGTGTATACTTGTACGCATATATACATACAACAATTTTTTATATATAAGAGGCGGTCCTGGGTATGACCGTAAACTGCATCCGGCAGCAAGACCTCTGATTGGGAGGTTGTGAGGAGCATGGAACCACCTCTTAATTGCTGTTGTTCCCAGGTCCACCCTGACTCGGAGTGGTAGCATCTGTTAGGGTCCCAGCTATGGGCAAATAGTTAACTTCCAAATGGAGTTCAAAATGCTCTGAAAGTATTTACCAACAAAACTTTTTTCAATGAAAAATATTACCAACACAACATTTTGAAGGAAAAATGTTACCAACAAAAATATGTGAAGGGAAAAAAATCTGACTCTTAACGAAACCCACTTTACAAAGAAAAAAGTATATTCTATTCATACAAATCTATTGTAAAAATCTCATCGGCATTAAATGACCCATTGAGGTTGATATGCCGTAAAATAAATCAAACATAAAAGGGGCTTTTGTTTTGCTGTGGCATTTGCTGTATTTTCATAATATTTTGGTATGCCTAGTTTGGTTTTATATATATATATATATATATATATATATATATATATATACTAGCATCATAGCCCGGTGTTGCCCGTGCAACTCAGAACATTTTAATAGTAGAAGATGCCAATGAGAGGAGTAGATGGAAATCATTTACAGACAGTTGATTTCCTGGATGAAATATTTAGCGATAAAAAAACTTAATTTTTTAAAAATTTTATTTTCTGAAGTATGAAATATTAAATCTGGGGGGAAAAAAAAAAAAAAAAAGACATAAATAATTAAATTATCCATTGGTACTCTTTAATACATATTTTGTTTGAAAAAACACTTTTTTTGCCTCTTTTAAATATTTCTTTTTCAAAATTACGGGGGAAAATATTCACATTTTTTGTTGACCAAATGAATTTTTAAAGTGTCGAAATAAAAATTAAATATAAAAGCTCTTTTTTTTTTTTTTTTCCTTATAAAAAAATATTTTAGTTGCATTTGACACGTGTGATTGATTTCTGTGACGTAATATAGCAACCATCTTAGATGTTTTACAGAGCAAATGTGAACAATTGGCTCCATTGGCCAAAAAGTGTGAAAGGGGAAATTACTGAACTTAAACTCTAAAAGTATCTATCAACCTGGCTTCCCTGTAGATATGTGTCCCTAGAAAGTTTGAAAGACGTAGCTTAAAAAATGTAGGCGTGCACAGGGAACAGTCACACACAGACTCACAGATTGCCTTTTATATATATATATATATATATATATATATATATATAGATTCTTTCTCATTAAAGCACTAGTGTAATATAATAATCTGGCCCCACCCAAAGAAGGAAGCTGATGCAAGCGGGGGCGTTTTCCGGCCGTTGAAAGGAACGGATGTTTGTTTGACCTTATTTCCGGCAGTAGCGGAAATAGCTACAAGAGGCAAGCAGAACAGGTGTCTCTGAGAATTACGTGGGCGTGCGTAGGCGAGGCAAAAATCGGAAGTACCGGTTTGGAGATAAAAAGACCTCGGGCACGGATTTCACGGAGTCTAGTCAGAAGAGTCTAGTCAGAGAGAACAGAGGGACAGAGTAGACCAGAGGAGCAACAGATACGACCCCCCCCCCCCCCCGTCACCCCTGCCAACCCTTAGAGGCGCGCTCTCTCACTCTCTGTTCACTAGGCTACACGGTCCATCGTTCATTAATAAAAATATCACTTGATATATTTTTATATATATGCGTTTTTGTTGTTTATTGGTATACAACACTAGCTTGTATACAGCATTGTGCTATTGTTGTCTTTGCAGTAATGATAGAATCAAGCTGTTAACTTTCCACACTACCAAAAAATAGGCCTAGAACTTTCCAGCAGCACTGCGTGTGAGGATGAGAGAGAGAGAGAGAGAGAGAGAGAAGGTTAAAGTTAACACCCTAATCACAACAATTTCAACTGATGCAAATGGCTCGGTGGCTGGCTTTTGTTCCCCACCCCCTAAAAAAAAAAAGCTGTCTCTTTCTCACCATTTTCATTGGCTAATATAAAAGTTGGGTGTGGTATGATGGATAATGGGTCGAAATGAGACATCAGAGCCAAGATCAAAGTCCAGTCGAGTTTGTTATATTCACTTACACGAAAATACTCTTGGGAAAGGTATGAATCCATCTCTTCTCATCCAGCTATGGGTTAAATAGCAGGACAGACTCGGTCCTCTGGTATTGATTGATAACCAGCTTAACACAGAAATTGCGGAAAATTATGCCCTGTCAGTCAGGAATGCCGGCATCATTTTTTAATATAAAATTATTTCAGCGTACCAAAATATGGATTTCCTTGGATTTAAAATAGATTTATTGTTAATATATAGTGACCCCCTCCAAAAAGAAAAAACTTTCTCTTTCTTTTATGACTTTTGCATCTGTATAAAGAAGTGCTAAAATGTTTTCAGCATTATTTAAATAGGCAAAACCACCTGTTGGTGGGGGGGGGGATTTAGAGGCACTAATTTTATCAAAATGTTAGAATATTGTTTTTTTTCTTCATTTTTCTATTTGTTCTCTCTCTTTCTTGTTCAAATCTCCCATTCTCGCTTGCTCTACCAGTCTCACCGCTTGCTTGCTCTCTCTCTCGCGGTCTCCCCCCTTGCTCTCTCTGTCTCGCGGTCTCCCCCCTTGCTCTCTCTGTCTCGCGGTCTCCCCCCTTGCTCTCTCTGTCTCGCGGTCTCCCCCCTCGCTCTCTCTGTCTCGCGGTCTCCCCCCTCGCTCTCTCTCTCTCTTTTGGTCTTAAATTAAAAATAATTATTGATAAGTAAATAAGAAATGGTGGCACCATTTTTTAATATAAAATTATTTCAGCGTGCCAATATATGAATTTCCTTTTATTTAGAATAGATTTATTATTAATATATAGTGTCCTCGCCGCTTCCACCCCCCTATTTTTAAACAGGTCTTTAGATTCGCCCTCTCTGTCTTCCTTCTCTATCACTCCCCCCCTCTCTCTCTATCCATCATTCACTCGCTTTTGTTTTTATTTTTTAATCATCTGAGTTATCTCATTTTAATATCTATCATGTAGAACTGATTTCTGATTTTTAAAGAGATTTTGAATTTAGCAATTATTTACAAATGCCAAGTTTAAATGTATGGTAACATCATTGATTGATGTCTGCGTTTTTTTTTTGTTTTTTTTTTTTTTTTCCGGATAGGATTTTTTTGAAAGCACATTCTCAACATTTGGTGAAGGTGACTTGCGTTCAGTACAATAAATTTCACTTCACTGGAATATCTTGTCTAGTGAACTCAGTTTGTTCCGTGCTTACTTGTGAAGAACTCACGAGGCATAGATTTTTGTGGGCCTGAAAATTCAAATGTTTCTTCTGTTGGGCAATGCAACTGAAAAGGTGTAAATGTGTCGATTGAAAGAAAATGATGCTGTTGTAAAGTTAATTACTATTTAATTAAAAGTGAAATACAAAACCCAAAACAGCCACGTGTCTTCTTCTCAATCCTTCCTGTTTGTTTTTTTCTACCCTTTAATGGATTGAGAGACGTCTTAGCAGGTAATTACTTTCACAGGAGACTTTTTCTAATATACAATGTTTGAGCAGCACATACAGGGATCAGATTCCAATTGACATGTGCCTTTTTTTTCTGTGCACATACATATTCTGTTGATGGAGATTTCTGTCCGGTGATGGAGAGACAAATTAGCACCTGAAACAAAATGTTCTAAAAGTAAAACCAGGTGGGCAGTTACAAAGTGTTCTTCAGTTTTGGTCTGGATTCTTAAGTTTCCAGAATTACATTGAAATGAATGCAAATACGATGAATAGGTTTCTAAATAAACAAGCCCTCTTTGAGCCATGGATTTGTTTGTGAGTGTGTGTGTGTGGGGGGGGGGTCAGTTATACTAAAATTTATTCTTACTTAGTTTCATTTGAGTTCAAACTCTTCTGAGGCCTTCATAGTTATTTTATGGGTTTAAATGAATATTTTTAAACAGGTCCTCCTTTTTCATCAGACTCCAATCCAAATAACTACTCTCATGAGTTTCTTCCTAATATCAGTACTCCTTTGCTCAGAATTATCACGCTTTTTTTTTTTCTCCAGGTATGACTTGTGACTTATTTTCTTTGACTTTTTTTGCTAATATTTTTTTAATTTTTTTTTTTTTAGCGAGGAGGGGCGTTAAAGAGTGGTCCTAATGGTGAGTTTTGTGATTTATTTTTTTTCTGTTTCTACTAAATGAACTGACACTACCAACAAATTATATTTTTATTTTAAATAAAAATTGCTCATGAGCAAACTTCTTCATCTTCATCCTTATTATTATTCTTGTAATAAAGAAACTATGGTTGTTCAACCTATGTATATAACATGGCTGGTCAAAGCAGTAAAGCTATCAACAGGTAGAATTAAAAAAATGTAGTTCGCTAGGCCATTTTCCATGGAAATAATCATAAAGTAGGCTTGCTATGTTTTGTCTCTGGTGAAAAGGATTGTTGAACAGGAAATAATTGCAGAGAAGATTAATTCTGTTTTTCTTTTTTGTTCTCTTTCATCACCAGTGTTCATACCATATTATGCCCAAGAACCACTCAAGGTTGGGAATTACTGTATGAGCATAAGAAAAAGCAAGAAATGCAGCTTGTGAGATTATATGGGAAAGATAAGTTAACTCTGAACATGAAGAGGTAAAAAAAAAAAAATACACAAAACCTGAGTATCATCTACCATGTATTCAATTGTGAAACCAGAATAACACTTTTATTAATTCAAAGCTCCCAAGAAATTTACATTTGAACATTAAATGGAAACATAAGAAATTTATACGCCATTAAATGTACAAATCAATCTGATTGATTGTATAATTTATACTCAATTTTTTTAAAAGTTATATGTATTCTTACTGTTTGTAGAGCAACCGCTTGTCAGAGAAGTAATTGTGTTTGTTCTAAGTAGTTTAGGATTAATGCAAACTTGTCTGCAAAGTTTGTATTTGTGATGTATAAAGCCAGGTCTCAATGGCAAGAAAATCTTGAATATTGTTTCTTGCATATTTTTTCTTTAAGTTTTTATATATACAAGAATTTAGTTCCCACTTTGCCCTGTGTATGTTTTTTTTTTTTAATCATATCACCCTGAGCAAGGCGGTAACGCCACTGATGCGCAGGGGGCTACATAAGCGTGAAAAGATTAGAAAAGAGAAAGCCGGAAACCACATCCTAAACAGGGAACAAAGGATGTGGGTGGAGTGTGAACCGGGCGATAGACTAAACTATCTACTCCGATTAAAGTCTGTCTACTCCGATTTGCAAAAGCTAAAGCAAATCACAATGCCAAATGCTTAAAAAGAAAATTTGGAATTTGTATAAAAAAAAAAAAAACAAATATTTACGCATGACTAGTTGCATGCTCAAGAGTAAGAAATCCTAAGAATTCTTCACTGATATGAGGTGGGGGTTAAAAAATACATTGTTTACCATGGAGTCCTGTAAACTTAATTTAAAGAATTATGTACACACGCACACACACATAGCCCATATTTAAATATACCATACACCGAAATACATACCTATATATTTACACACACACACACACACACGCATATTACAAGGAAAAGGTATGTAGGTATATGTATATATAAAAAAAGCACAGAAGTGGGGGTGGAAAAATACAAGATGTATATGCACATAAACACACACACACGACATATTCACATACACCCATGAGAATGAATACTGGAGGAAAAAATATAGCAAAAAAATAAAAATATTAAAAAGAAAATAAATTTATGTGCAATTGATTAAAAGAAACAATAGAAAATTGATTATTTATGTTTTTGACAAAGATATCAGCAGAATTTAAATGTTGAAGACTGCATACAAAAATATTGAACAGAAAACGTTACAAAGAACATGATTTATTAGAAGCGTCACTCACTAACTTATGCACTTTGTCTCCCTTTTTGGATTTTACATATTTTGATGTAATTTTTGTTCTACTGAACTAAAATTCAGAAAAAAAAATTTCAATATGTAGCTAAGGAGGTGTCCTATCTAACTAAACTGTTTTGAATTTGGTTGAAAACTGAATTAGTGGTGAAGCTTGAAAGCTGTCGAGATTCACTCAATGTTGGACTTAATATATTCAACCACTGCCATGGATAAATTCTTTCTTTCTTTTTTTTTTTTTCTTGCAATTTTTTTCCTTTTTTCTTTTCAATTTTTGTACTTGTAATAAATAAATAAAAATATTTAAGTAATTATTGCATTATTAATTGTTCATTTGTTTCCATTGCAGCCCAGGCACTTCAATTAATGAAGCAGTCATTACCTTATGATGTAAGCATTAAAACTTTCTATTTAAAAATTTCTTTAAATATTCTTCTCTTTTTTTACTCTTAACTTTTCTTATGGTAGTGGGAGGCTTGACCATTGGGTTAGTAGTGGGAGGTAAGAGTGAAAAAAGTTACTGTTTTGCTAAACTTAAAAAATTCTATTGTGACTAAATGGAAGAAAGAGCTAATTATTGCAATTTAAATTTATTTCTGTGACGAAACATTAATGATTTCTCTACGTTTATTCAGAAGTACATTGTGATATTGAAATTTCAAAATCTTAATTTTTTTCTGTTAAACATAGATTACATCTCTCCTTTAAGCTGTTGTCCTTAGCTATCAGCTTCCACTTTATCTGTGGATTTAGGTTTCAAATGTTTCTTATAGGAGAGTTGGGATTATCCAATCTTGTTTATACGTTTAATTTGTTTCTGCTTCTTGTTTCTCTCTCTCTCTCTTTTTGTTTCTCTCTCTCTTTTTGTTTCTCTCTCTCTTTTTGTTTCTCTCTCTCTTTTTGTTTCTCTCTCTTTTTTTTGTTTTTCTCTTACTTTTTTTGTTTCTCTCTCTTATTTTTTGTTTCTCTCTCTTATTTTTTTGTTTCTCTCTCTTTTTTTGTTTCTCTCTCTTTTTTTTTGTTTCTCTCTCTTTTTTTTGTTTCTCTCTCTTTTTTTGTTTCTCTCTCTTTTTTTTTGTTTCTCTCTCTTTTTTTGTTTCTCTCTTTTTTTTGTTTTTCTCTTACTTTTTTTGTTTCTCTCTCTTATTTTTTGTTTCTCTTATTTTTTGTTTCTCTTTTTTTTGTTTCTCTCTTATTTTTTGTTTCTCTTTTTTTGTTTCTCTCTCTTTTTTTTTGTTTCTCTCTCTTTTTTTTGTTTCTCTCTCTTTTTTTTGTTTCTCTCTCTTTTTTTGTTTCTCTCTCTTTTTTTGTTTCTCTCTCTTTTTTTTGTTTCTCTCTCTTTTTTTGTTTCTCTCTCTTTTTTTGTTTCTCTCTCTTTTTTTGTTTCTCTCTCTTTTTTTTGTTTCTCTCTCTTTTTTTGTTTCTCTCTCTTTTTTTGTTTCTCTCTCTTTTTTTTGTTTCTCTCTCTTTTTTTGTTTCTCTCTCTTTTTTTGTTTCTCTCTTTTTTGTTTCTCTTTTTTGTTTCTCTCTCTTTTTGTTTCTCTCTTTTTTGTTTCTCTTTTTTTGTTTCTCTCTCTTTTTTTTTGTTTCTCTCTCTTTTTTTTGTTTCTCTCTCTTTTTTTTGTTTCTCTCTCTTTTTTTGTTTCTCTCTTTTTTTCTTTTTTTTGTTTCTCTCTTTTTTCTTTTTTTGTTTCTCTCTCTTTTTTTTGTTTCTCTCTCTTTTTTGTTTCTCTCTCTATTTTTTTGTTTCTCTCTCTATTTTTTTGTTTCTTTATCTTTTTTTTGTTTCTCTCTCTTTTTTGTTTCTCTCTCTTTTTTGTTTCTCTCTCTTTTTTGTTTCTCTCTCTTTTTTGTTTCTCTCTCTTTTTTGTTTCTCTCTCTTTTTTGTTTCTCTCTCTTTTTTGTTTCTCTCTTTTTTCTTTTTTGTTTCTCTATTTTTTTTGATTCTCTCTTTTTTGATTCTCTCTGATTCTCTCTCTTTTTTTGATTCTCTCTTTTTTTCTTTTTTTTGATTCTCTCTCTTTTTTTTGATTCTCTCTCTTTTTTTGATTCTCTCTCTTTTTTTGATTCTCTCTTTTTTTCTGATTCTCTCTTTTTTTTCTTTTTTTGTTCTCTTTCTTTTTTTTGTTTCTCTCTCTTTTTTTGTTTCTCTCTCTTTTTTTTGTTTCTCTCTCTTTTTTGTTTCTCTCTCTTTTTTGTTTCTCTCTCTTTTTTTGTTTCTCTTTTTTGTTTCTCTTTTTTTCTTTCTTTTTGTTTCTCTTTTTTTTCTCTTTTTGTTTCTCTTTCTTTTTTCTTTCTTTTTTTGTTTCTCTCTCTTTTTTTGTTTCTCTCTCTTTTTTTTGTTTCTCTCTTTTTTTGTTTTTTTCTTTCTCTCTTTTTTTGTTTCTCTCTCTTTTTTTGTTTCTCTCTCTTTTTTTCTTTCTCTCTTTTCTTTTTTGTTTCTCTCTCTATTTTTTTGTTTCTCTCTCTATTTTTTGTTTCTTTATCTTTTTTTTGTTTCTCTCTTTTTTTGTTTCTCTGTTTCTCTATTTTTTTTGATTCTCTATTTTTTTGATTTCTCTATTTTTTTTGATTCTCTCTTTTTTTTGATTCTCTCTCTTTTTTTGATTCTCGATTCTCTGATTCGATTCTCTCTTTTTTTTGATTCTCTCTCTTTTTTTTGATTCTCTCTCTTTTTTTTGATTCTCTCTCTTTTTTTTGATTCTCTCTCTTTTTTTTTGTTTCTCTCTTTTTTTTGTTTCTCTCTTTTTTTTGTTTCTCTTTTTTGTTTCCCTCTTTTTTTTGTTTCTCTCTTTTTTTTTTCTTTTTTTTTGTTTCTCTCTCTTTTTTTGTTTCTCTCTTTTTTTTGTTTTTTTCTCTCTCTTTTTTTTGTTTCTCTCTTTTTTTGTTTCTCTCTTTTTTTGTTTCTTTTTTTCTTTCTCTTTTTTCTTTTTTGTTTCTCTCTTTTTTTGTTTCTCTCTCTTTTTTTGTTTCTCTCTGTTTCTCTCTCTTTTTTTCTTTCTCTTTCTCTCTCTTTTTTTCTTTCTCTCTTTTTTGTTTCTCTCTCTTTTTTGTTTCTCTCTCTTTTTTTCTTTTTTTTGTTTCTCTCTCTCTTTTTTTGTTTCTCTCTCTTTTTTTGTTTCTCTCTCTCTTTTTTGTTTCTCTCTCTCTTTTTTCTTTTTTGTTTCTCTCTCTCTTTTTTGTTTCTCTCTTTTTTTGTTTCTCTCTTTTTTTTGTTTCTCTCTCTTTTTTTTTGTTTCTCTCTCTTTTTTTTTGTTTCTTTTCTCTCTTTTTTTTTGTTTCTCTCTCTTTTTTTGTTTCTCTCTCTTTTTTTTCTCTCTCTTTTTTTTCTTTCTCTCTCTTTCTTTTTTTGTTTCTCTCTCTCTGTTTGTTTCTCTCTCTCTTTTTTTTTGTTTCTCTTTCTCTCTTTTTTTTGTTTCTCTCTTTCTGTTTCTCTCTCTTTTTTTTTTTTCTTTTTTTTTTTGTGTGAGAAATATTGCGCAAATGCAGAAATGGGGAACATTTAAGGGTACAGTCATAATGAAGACACTTATTTACTTTATCTGTACTTAAATTGCAGCCTCAATGAAAATGTTTTTATGTTCTATTATGTTCAATCTTAACAATGACATGTTGACTTCACACCTCTTTTGTCAAGAATAAACCATCAAAATTAATTAAAATAGACATTTTGCCATCCATCATTTCACATTCCTCTGAACGTTATTTTCTACAATTAAAACAGAAATATTCATTAGCAGCTCATCAGTCTTTTCTTTGTTTATGTCATATCCTTTTGTATGGTAGTGACCACTGGTCAGTTTCTCTTCAAAAGAAATTGACAGATGTTATTCTTCAGGCCGATGTTTAGTATAATCAGTAAAATCCAAAGGAGAATCTGCAATGTAATCGATCCTGATCTGGTAGCTCCACTCTAATCACTTTCTCATCGACGAGATGTGGCTTCCCTCTGTCTCTTCTACAAATATTTTCACAGCTTCTGCTCTGATGAGCTTAGCTCCTTCGTGCCCCTTCTGCACAAATTTACTCAAGCTACTAGACTAAGTCCCACCCTTTTAAACAATCAAATGTCACCACAACTTCTACTCATCAGCTTCTTTTTTCGCACTTCTTGCCTTTGGAACATCCATCCATATACTTGCTTCCTTGATAGCTACAATCTCGAAGAGTTTAAATTCAACATCAATTGCTATCTCTTATTTCCTTGACTCCCATCCTTTCCCTGACACCCTTGTATCTTGTTCCTCTCCCTTTCCACTATACCCTCATACAGCTTTCTTCACTGTTTCCATTCTTCTGTTACCCTTTCTACAACACCTCTTGTGACTTGTTCCTCTTCCTCTTCACTCTCCACTTACGTAACCCCCTGTGCACCAGTGGCAGTAATACCTTACTTCAGGTGAAATGATTTAATAAAAAAAAATAAAAAAAAATTTGATCCATGAAGGAGTTCGAAAGAAGACCAATTTAGGACATGTATTTAAAATGTTAGGTATACTCAGTAAAATCCAAAGGATAATTTGCAATGTAATTGATTCCGAACTGGTAGCTCCACTCTAATCACTTTCTCATCAACGAGATGTGGCTTCCCTCTGTCTCTTCTACAAATATTTTCACAGCTTCTGCTCTGATGAGCTAGCTCCCTGGTGCCCCATCTGCACAAATTTACTCAAGCTACTAGACTAGCAACTAAGTCCCACCCTTTTAAACTAACAAATGTAGCCACAACTCTTCCTCTTCACTCTCCACTTACATTACCCCCTGTGCACCAGCGGCAGTAATGCCTTACTTCAGGTGAAATGATTTAAAAAAAAAAAAAAAGAAGTGATCCATGAAGGAGTTCGAAAGAAGACCAATCTAGGACATGTATTTCAAATCTGAAAGAAATACTTGTACTTTCTGGCATGTGATGAAGAAAGAAGACTTAGAGTCTAATGCTCACAGGACATCATGAATGAAGGAAAGAAAGACTGACAGAATGAATGAATCAATAGATTAACCGAATGAGTTTAGCATAAAGCAGTACCTATATTTGATGATTTGAGTGAATGGATAGGGACAAAGAGATGATAAACAGGAAAAAGGTTACATAGAACAAAGGTCAGGCAATCATAAAAAGACATTATCACTTGTGTCTTGAGGGGTCATAGCAAATAAAAGATGAGGAAACTGAAATTGTCTTTCTTTTTTTCTTCTTCTTTTTTTTTTTTTTATAAGCCGGAGCAAGGCATTTCACTGCCACTATTGCGCAGGGGGCTACATAGAGTGGAGAAAGGATGGTTAAATATAAGAAATGTCAGAGGGTGGGTGATAGGCGGGTAATGAGGGTTGGGTAGATGAGTGTTGGGAGAATAATTGGAAGTTAGTGTGATAGGAGGTGTCTATTGACCCTACATTTAAACACCTGGATTTGATTATAGAAATATGTCTGACATTGTTTTACTTTGTTTTACTGCTAAATTAATATTTTAATTAAAACTTTTTTTTACAGATGAATATGCTAACTTGGGATGCTCACCATAAAACCAATCTTGAACAAAGTTATTGCTACTGTGGTGGACCTGGAGAGTAAGTAAAAAAAATATACATAAAATGGTGAATCCATGAGAGTCTCATGCTGATTCTTTGTAATATAGTATAAATCTGTCCCTTCCCCCCAGTTATGGGTTAAATAACAAGGGTTAGACTTGGGGACCCTGCCCTTAAAAACAAATCCCAATGAATCTTGATACTCAAAAAAAAAGTATTACTAGACACAAAAACTTATATAAAACAACAATAAATATATAACATTTAGTTGGCAATAAATGATCCTCCGAGGTTGATATACCATAAAACCAACCAACCAACCAACATTTTTGAATACAAAACTAGAAGACATCTTCAGTTTTCTTAAATTAAAGAAAAAACTTTTTATCAAAATCTGGCTAAATCAACTTTCTCACAACAACTGAACATTAAAAAACACCTTAAAACCTCACTTTTTTTGGCATTAAGTAATCCACAGATGTTGATTTGCTGTTAAACAAAACTCAAACCTTCTCTAAGGTACTTAAACTATGCCCCCTATACTCAAGCCACAAGATAAGCAACTATGTTCCACCCTTTTACTGTAATGGTTAATCCATGAGAGTCTCCTGCTGATTCTTTGTAACAATTTATTTTGTTACCCAACTTTCTCTTTTCTTAAACCCAAAAAGTGTTGAAATATATAAAGGGTAACCAAAGGCTTTCGTGCCCCCTACCTCCAAGTCTCAATCACTGTACAGCTTTATAACCAACCTTTCCATATTAACAATCAAAATTTTACAATTCACAGCTTCTGCTTCGATGTACTTAGCTCACTAGTGCCCCCTATATATGAATTTACTCGAGCCACAAGATTAGCAACTAGGTTCCACCCTTTAACTGTGAAACCAATAAAATGTAAATGCAAATTCTACTCCAGCAGCTTCTTTTCTCACACTTCTCGCCTGTGGAATTCCCTTCCATTTACTTGCTTCCCCGACAGCTACAATCTCCAAGAATCTAAATGTAAAGTCAATAGTCATCTCTTATCTCACTAACTTGCATCCTCTCTGTCATGCTCTTTTTTCTGTCCACTCTACTCTCATCAGTATTCTCATCCTTCTTTTACCCACTTCCTGACACCCCCCTATAACCTGTCACTCTTTCTCATAACTTTCCTCTTATGTAAACCCTGCACACCAGTAGCAGTAAAATGCCTTGCTTGGGATGATATGATTTAAAAAAAAAAAAAAAAAAATTAAGGGAATGTATTATGCATAAAATGATGGAACATCTACTGTTCAACATCAGAACTTCCTAGAGTGGATTATATTTTATTATTCTTAATCTGATATCTTGCAGCATCAAAAATAAGATCTCCATATTGCCTATTATTGTTTATAGAAATGAGTTTCTCAATTGGACCTCAACTTTATGCAAGAAAATTAAAACATTTCAAAATCATTTAAGGTTCATAACAAATTCCAAACGGTTTTATATCCCCAATTTGGCTCAAGTATTGGGTCATCTCAGAGTTTAGTTTTTAGGCTCCTTTCTAATGGTACTGCATACTGAGATTGTCTCCCCAGTATATCATCAAGAAATTACTACTTTGATGAATTGACCATAGCGAAATTTGGAACCTTGGTCTCGTGGTTGGAACACAAAACTATTTAGGCACGTGCCCAAATCTACACACCACACTTATTTATTTTTCTTTTTAGCGAAAATTCAATTATCAAAAAAGAACTCATGGAATACAATTAACAAATAAGTTTTTTTGACAGAAATCTTCAACTCTTCGTAAATGGTATAATATATACAGGTTTGGGGTTTACACTTCGGCTCTACAATCATCCATTTGATGAAATAATGCAGTTCATTACATATATTGTGTGTGCGTATTGAGTTCTCTAGAGAGGAAAATTTTAAAAACAGTTACCACTTCTGTAATTTACACATTACTCTTTAGTAATGAATTGAGTTCTCCCAACAGCTGGCGTGTATATACACCGCATGAATATCACACACAAAAATTTTCATGCTTGAGAGCTTAAGGGTATGTCAACTGAATCTTCTGCAGAGTTTTTTTTTTAATCGTATCACCCCGAGCAAGGAGGTAACGCCACTGGTGTGCAGGGGACTACGTAATAGTGAAAAGATTGGAAAAGAGAAAGCCGGAAACCATATCCTAAACAGGGAACAGGGGATGAGCCTCTTAACCTGTTCAATAGACGTGGGTGGAGTGTGAACCGGGCGATAGATAGATCTATCTACTCCAATTGAAAAAGTGAGAAGATTGGAAAAGAGAAAGCTGGAAACCATATCCTAAACAGGGAACAGGGGATGAGCCTCTTAACCTGTTCAATAGACGTGGGTGGAGTGTGAACCGGGCGATAGATAGATCTATCTACTCCAATTGAAAAAGTGAGAAGATTGGAAAAGAGAAAGCTGGAAACCATATCCTAAACAGGGAACAGGGGATGAGCCTCTTAACCTGTTCAATAGACGTGGGTGGAGTGTGAACCGGGCGATAGATAGATCTATCTACTCCAATTGAAAAAGTGAAAAGATTGGAAAAGAGAAAGCCGGAAACCATATCCTAAACAGGGAACAGGGGATGAGCCTCTTAACCTGTTCAATAGACGTGGGTGGAGTGTGAACCGGGCGATAGATAGATCTATCTACTCCAATTGAAAAAGTGAAAAGATTGGAAAAGAGAAAGCCGGAAACCATATCCTAAACAGGGAACAGGGGATGAGCCTCTTAACCTGTTCAATAGACGTGGGTGGAGTGTGAACCGGGCGATAGATAGATCTATCTACTCCAATTGATAAAAAAAACAAAAAAACATGGTGGTGGATTATTAAGTTAAAAGTGTCACCTAAGGAGATTGATACTTGCAGACTTGAGTAAACCAGGCATGTTGCTATCTTTTTGGTGCCAGTGTTAACAAAACTGATGTCTACAATAAATTTTAAATTTTCATCCAATTGTTATTCATTTTAACTGAGTAGACAATTGAATTAATTGCTTGTATTTTTTGGTTTGTTTTATATACCCTTGTTAAGATGTAATTGGTAAATTGTCACCATTTTATATTTTTTATTTCATGTATGTTATTTTTTTATTTTGTCAACTGTACAGTATAGTTGGGTCAGTTGGGTACCATATGTGAGAAATAGGTCACCATGATGCAATCATGGGCGATCATGTTTTGAAAGAAACATGATTAACTGGGCAGAATGTTATCCCACAGTAGGTTGCCATTACCTTCTGTGGTAGACTGGTTGCCAGCCAAGGCTATAGAACCCAATCTGTCCTGTTATTTGACTCATAGCTAGAGGGGGAAGAAATGTATTACATCATTTAGTAATTTGTGGGGGATCAGTTTATTACTTCATAACAATAAAAAGACGATCACCCACTTTAAGCCTTAATCCTGTTTCCAACTATTATACTCAGTCAGTCAATTAAGTGCCATACGTGATACATATTCAGGCAATCATGTCTTGAAAGAGACATGATTGACTGGGCAGAAGATTATTCTGCAGTAAGTTGCCATTACTTTCTGTGGTAGACTGGTTGCCAGCCAAGGCTATAGAACCCAATCTGTCCTGTTATTTGACTCATAGCTATAGGGGGAAGAAATGTATTATATTATTAAGTAGTAATTAGTGGGGGATCACTTTATTACTTCATAACAATAGAAAACCGATCCCCAACTTTATGCCCAGTAGAAGCCTTAATTATGTCTCCAACTATAATATTCAGTCAGTCAGTTAAGTGTCATACGTGATACACACTTCGGGCGATCATGTCTTGAAAGAGACATGATTGACTGGGCAGAAGATTATCCCACAATAGGTTGCCATTACTTTCTACAGTAGACTGGTTGCAAGCCAAGACTATAGAACCCAATTTGTCCTGTTATTTAACCCATAACTGGAGGGAAGATATGGATTAATACCTTTCCCAAGGGTATTTGCGCATAAGTGAATGCAAGGAATTCAACTGTATTTAGAACTTGGATCCCCAATTTCTCATTCCGAGCCAATATCCACTGCGCCACAGACACACAACCCTGACGTAATATGCATTCTTAAAAATATCTTAAACAAAAAATCCACTAAGAATAGGTTTTGGAATATTAATAATGTGTACACATGCACTTCATTTGCTTCTGGAAATTTTTCAAATATATTTTCATTTAAAAAATTGGCTACTTTTTTGTTTTTAAATCAGTTCAATGTCAGACAACTAAAAATGTATTTTAATACAAAATTAAAATCTAAATTATTAAAATCTTTTCAATTCATTTCTTATTTTTTTTCATTTCTACAGTTGGTATATGAAGATGCTTCAATGTTGTCGTTGTAGAATGTGGTTTCATGAAGGTAAGATACATAATCATCTCGATTACGTCCCTAAAAATTCTTCGTATATGTGCCAAATTTATTTTTGAAAATTTTTTTTTTTTTTGTTATTGTTGCCAGTGCAAGGGAGTTAACTAATTATCCCTCTTCTCATATTGTAAATTCACACTTTTGATACAAAACTCTAGACCCAATAAAATGGGTTAGATGGTGTTTTCTGGATGGCTCTTTTCCAGACTGCCAGATTTTTGTGTAAGGCCTGGCTCTAATCTCAACTTCCTTAAATTGTCTTTGATCAGCTGGGTCCATGTTTTACATGGTGTCACAGGACTTTCATCGATGACTCCAGCCTTGTTAATGCAGTTATTTTATTTTTTATTTTTTTTAATCATATCACCCCAAGCAAGGCGACAATGCCACTGATGTGCAGGGGGCTACGTAAGAGTGAAAAGATTGGAAAAGAGAAAACCGGAAACCACATCCTAAACAAGGAACAGGGGATGAGCCTCTTAACCTCTTCAATAGACGTTGGTGGAGTGTGAACTGGGTGATAGTTAGATCTATTTACTCCAGTTGTGATGAATGCGTAATTGAACCATCATGAAATATTGGAATGAGTTTTACAGCTGTATTATTGTTGTTTAACATCCGTTCCCATGCTAGCATGGGTGGGTTGGCCAGGGTTTTCACATTTTTTTTTAATTTTTTTCCAATAACTGTCCCACCACCAGGCTGCCTGATTTTGTGTAAGGTTTGGCTGTAATCCCAGCTTCCTTAAACCTTTTAACTGGGTCCATGTTTTACATGCTCTACCTATCATATGTAATTGAACCATCACAAAATATCGGAGCAAGTTTTACAGTTTTATATATATATATATATATATATATATATAGTGTATTAAGGCAGCAGATGAATGTCTATTATGTTTAATCATGAGCTGTTCTAAACATTGTATATTGGCTTTAATTTCAGGTGAAAGTAAAGGTAAAAATTTGGATTTTTTTTTTTCTGGTTTTAAGCTTTCAGCTCTGAAGATGGCTCGTGTGAGCCGAAAGCTTAGAACTAGCATAAATTGATTGATTCTCCCATCTTCTGATTATTAATTTGTTTCGGTTAACAGAAACTACATATGTTTGACATGCAGTGTGTTTTTTTTTTTTTTTTTTTTTTTTTTTTTTTTTGTCAACTTTAATTTCAAAATATCTTAAAGAAAATCCTATAATGATTTCACGAGGGCACACGGGGACTTATTAGATTTGCTAAATGCTACATATGTATCATTCAATTGATTTCATCACTGGCATAGATAGCCTCTGGGTCTGAAGTCATTATCCCCCTTTACCCTTACAATCAAATTTCTTCTATTCATCATGGCCTGGATTTCTATTAGTTCATTGAGATAAACCCTCTGAAAATTCCCCCCACTTCCCAAAAATTGTCTGGATATGGTAAAAATTGTGTTGTTTTTAAGCTTCTATATATAATGATTCCTAACAAAAAAATTTCACTGCCTGACGAGGTGCTGATAAGATAGTACCGAAACACAACGGCTCTTGTGCTGCACTAAACAATGTTTTTATTATAAACTTATAAAAATATTTCCATTATAATGCTCTACTAAGTACCGAGCACTCTTAATAAAGTAAATCACTACAAACAGTGGACTGTTAACCCATTAGTTTGTACTGCTTATATATGTGTGTGCGAACACAGTCTAAACTCTTTTATCCAACACCTAAAAAAAAAAAACATGCCCTATATGAACGTAATCTTGTTAGCTCATCCCACATATGTATTGCTGTGATATCAAAGGTAGGACTAAGCTTAGAACAATCATTAAGGCTTCTTTCTTCATTTTTTTTTATTCTTTTTTTTTTTTTTTTTTTTTTTCATTTTTTTTTTTCATACAATACCAAGTCTAAAAATAAGCTTAAAACCACCAAATAATACATACTTTTCTGAATGGGTAAATATGCAGCTATATGTAAAAAGTGGGTAAGACTGTATTACTGAAACACTGATGCTGTGGAATGTTGTAAAAAGATATGTTGTATTGCCTTTATAGCCACTCAATGATCTAATATCAGTTGATTCAATAAAATGTGCCTGACCCTATGAATTACTGTTGGATTAAAGAGATCAGTGTATATATATATATATATGCAGGTTTCACTGAATAATATAGACAAGTTCTGTCTATTAATTTTGTGTAGGATCCGTTCATACCGTCTGATATACTTGATGGTGATATCGTTGAAAGACAACAAAAAAAATCACAGTAATTGTTGATTTTTTTTATCGGGTCTAAGCTTTCGGCTCACATAAGCCATTATCAAAGAGTAAATATTAACACACAGTAAACATAGAACATTTAAGCTATTAACAATAAAGAGAATTAAATTGAAAATTGAAAATATAAGTCCATCCCTACCATGGCGGATGGCCGAAGACAGTGACAAAATAGTGGCGTTGTGGTCCCTGATCTGATTACAGGCATTTGAGTACGTTATTGGAAATATCAAAATTGATTGTATTCAAACCAGGTTTAAATTGTTTAATGTAGATTGCTTCGAGGATTTTTAGTTTCTGTTTATTATTTTCTTGTTTGAGTATGTACGTGTTATCAACGAGCGTTTTTCTCAGAAGTGTGCATTGATAACCATGTTGCTTTAAATGACGGAATATATTTGAATTTTCATTTAAGTGCAACGTCAGACGCCGTGAGAGCGAATTTGTAGTGTGGCCAATGTAGATATTATTGAGGTTAAGATACATTCTCTAAATGGACATATGAATTTATATACTACATTGGTTTTTTGCAAATCACTAACAGTGGGGGAAGAGTCGTTGCGGACGAATGAATTAGATGTAGTGGATTTAGTGTGATATACAAAATTAATAGACAGAACTTGTCTATATTATTCAATGAAACCTGCATTAATGAAAAAATGCTGCCAAAATATATATATATATATATATATATATATATATAATACGGAAATTAACGAAGATTAACGAAACTTGGTTATAAACACCCGGCAATTTGAAATGATTTGTTTGAACAGTTTTTTTTTGTTTTTTTTTTATTGATACTCGTATTTAAGTAGATATTCTGCTTTTAATTAAACATTATTATATATTTATATCTACTGGCCTGATTATTTACGATAAATTTTTGTTATGAAAATGTATATCATTCGGCAGGATTGTTGATATTACGATACATTTCAGAGCAGATGTGGTTATTGCGATAAATTGAAAACTGTGTTATATAGGCTTCGTTAAAACCTCATTTAGACTCATGGTCATTCGTGGTCGAGAGGTCTAAGACGTGCTAGATCACATGGTAGCTTCCCCTATGTGGATAGAGGTCGCACGTTCAAATCCTGCTAAATAACACACATTTTCGTAACAAAAATTTATCGTAAATGATCAGGCCAGTAGATATAGATATATAATACTGTTTAATTAAAAACAGAATATTTATAAAAAGAAAATATGTCCAAACAAATTGCATATATATATATATATATATAACACACACACACACACACACATACGTATATATATTTTGAAGGCTATCACGATGCATTTAGTAAAAAAGAAGGTAAAGATGGTGTTGATGTGCGTTGCGGTACAGGGGATATCGGCTCGGAACAAGAAATCAGAGAGCCGAGTTCAAATTCCGGTTGAATTCCTTGCCTTCACTTATGCACAAATACCCTTGGGAAAGGTATTAACCTATCTCTTCCCTCTGGTTATGGATTAAGTAATAGGACAGATTGGGTTCTATAGCCTTGTCTGGCAACCAGTCTAATGCAGAAAGTAATGGCAACCAACTTTGGGATAATCTTCTGCCCAGTCAGACATGATCGTCCAAGTGTGTATCACGTATGGCACTTAACTTCCTGACCAAAAGGTGTTGGGTATTACCTATTTATTAATCATTAATATTTCGAGATCATAGTCTCATCTTCAGAATGATAGGAGAGCCTAATTTCATGTCTGTTCGAGGTTTGTGTCTTTCTTTACCTTCCTTTATTTTACTAAATGCATTGTGATAGCCTTCAAAACCTACCCATACACCTAATATACACAATGCGTCATGCAAATTAAAAAAAAACTCAACTATATATATATATATATATATATATATATATATATATAGATATGCAGCAATCTTTCTTTATACGGGTGTCCTTAAAGACAGCTAACAGGGTACAGTGATGGTCTTGCGGATAGTATTTGGTAGGTGTCTGTGCATGTTGAAATAATGGATATGCATATCTCTCTGACCATAACTCAATTAGGATTCATTTAAACACAGAAACCTACCAATCTCTATCGACAATATACTTGTAGAAAATACGACTATTATAGCCTCGTCCATATGAGTTACAAAAAAAAAAGAGGCTAAAAATAGAAGAAGCTTTAATAATGAAAAAGAAAAGGAGGCAATCTTCAAAAATATCAACTACGAACATGACCACAATGTGCTGACTGTGTTAGAACGAGAAAGTAATTCCCATCACTGTAGTTACACATATATAAAAAAAATTTACGTATTCAGTAAAAAATAAAATAAAATCCTTTGCTAGATGACAACCGAATTCCCATGGTTTTTAACCATAATCAATATTCCTACACACTTAGCAAAAATTTTAAAAATGATTACAGGAACCTCCAATCAAACAAAGACATCAAAGACATTTTCGATAAACCACCCATAAATGCAAAGAAACAAACACCCAACCTATCAACTATCCTCACTTTTAACAAATATTTAAATAATACAAACCTATCAGGGAATTTAAAATGTGGGAAGCTTCCCTGTTTAATTTGTAAACATTTAATAACAGACAAAACATTCTCTGTACCCAACACCAAAATAAAATTACACCCACCAAACCTTACTTGTGACAGCAAAAACATCATCTACTTTCTCTTCTGCTCAGTTTGCCCCAACAGTGGATATATCGGCGAATCCGGTAATAGCTTTAGATTTCGCTTCAATAATCACAAACTAAATATACGACAAAAAAAATGTATACTCCCCAATTGCAGCCCATTTTAATCAACCTGATCATACTTTAGAAAATTGCAAATGTTTACTAATAGACTCCAATTTTAGTTCTACATACACACGCAGAAAGAAAGAAAGAAAAATACTGGATTTTAAAATTAAATACACACAAGCTAGGGTTAAATAGGGACTTAGGTGTGTTGAATCTTTACAAATATTTCAATAGCTAAAAAAATTTTTTCAGATAGTCCAAGAAATTTTTATCTAAAACAAACAGACTTTCTCTACGGACGTGCCGCATGTTGTGAACAAACACACCACGTGATGTAAACAAAAAATATTCGGACACTATCGTGAAATACGTTTCTAATTCAAATTTAAAAATCACTTGTTTCTGATGAAGGACCGAGGGCGGTCTGAAATATAAAATATAATAAAAATAAACAAATACTGTTAAAAAAAAGTACATTTTTAAATTCAAAACTTTTTATTAATATTCTTTCCTCTATATATATATATATATATATATATATATATATATATATAAAAATAAAAGGCAATCTGTGAGTCTGTGTGTGAGTGTTCCCTATGCACGCTACATTTTTTAAGCCGCACCATTCAAACTTTCTAAGGGCACATATCTACAGGGAAGCCAAGTTGACACATACTTTTTGATTTTAAGTTCAGTAATTTTCCCTTTCGCACTTTTTGGCCAATGGAGCCAATTGTTTACATTTGCTCCATAAAACATCTAAGCTCTGAGATGGTGTTTAAATTACGTTACAGAAATCAAATCAAACATGTCAAACACAACTAAAATGCTTTTTTATTTTAAAAAAGTGGGGGAGAATGAGCTTTTATATTTAATTATTATTCTGACGTTTTAAAAATTCATTTGGTCAACAAAACAATGTAAATATTTTTCCCCGTAATTTTGAAACAAAAACTAACGCAATGTTGTTTAAAATGTCACACAAAACATCAATGCTGAAAATGGTTACTAACAGCCTCAGCTCTCCTTTCCAACTTTCAATAAATGATTTCCATCTACTCTTCTCATTGACATCTTCTACTACTACTAAAATATTCTAAGTTGCACGGGCAACGCCGGGTTATGATGCTAGTGGTTAATAGAATAGCTGAAAATGTTCGGATATAAAGAACATTTGGACAGTTTTATTCGCACTTTACGTCTAACCAAGGAAACACTTGGTTAGACACTTGTCGGGTGTTTATAACAAAGTTTCGTTACAAGGAAACACTTGGTTAGACGTAAATTTAATGGTTAAATAAGTACAAGTAACATACTTCTGATAAAAACTCAGAATTTAATGGTTTAACTTCATCATTCAGTATATGATTTTCTTTAACACAAGAAAAAAATGGATAAAAAGTTTAATTGCAGTACCTTGTCAGAGGTGTGTATGTGTATATGCACATTGGATTTTGTACACATTGAATCTTGTGTGTGTGTGTGCACGCACATGTATATTTCATTTTATATGTGTGGTTTATTTTCCCTAAATATTTCTTCCTTTTTTTCCAGCTTGTATCCAGTGCCTCGACCAACCATTGCTTTATGGGGATAGATTTTACCTGTTCGTGTGTTCCTTTTGCAACTCAGGCCCTGAATACCTCAAGCGTATCCAGTTAAAATGGTTAGCATTAATTACTTTATAGTTGAAATTGGCAATTAAACATCTGTCCTGGTGACTCTTATAGCAAACGTTTTACTTAAAGACTTTTTAAATAAGTACAAGTAACATACTTCTTCCAATAAAAGCTCAGAATTTAATAGTTAAACTTAATCACTCAGTATATGACTTTCTTTGCTGTACAAAGTCAGTTAAGTGCCATACGTGATACACACTTGGGCGATCATGTCTCGAAAGAGACATCACTGACTGGGCAGAAGATTATCCCACAGTAAGTTGCCATTACTTTCTGCAGTAGACTGGTTGCTAGCCAAGGCTATAATACCCACCTTTGTCTTTTTATTTGACTCATAGCTAGAGGGGGAAGAAATGTATTATATTATTAAGTAGTAATTAGTGTGTGATCAGTTTATTACTTCATAACAATAGAAAACAGATCCCCCACTTTATGCCCAGTAGAAGCCTTTATCAGGTCTCCAACTATTATATTCAGTCAGTCAGTTGAGTGCCATACATGATATATGCTTATTATCCTGTAGAAGGTTGCTATTGCTTTCTGCAGTAGACCGGTTTCCAGTCAAGGTTTATAGTACCCAATCTGTCCTGTTATTTAACCCATAATTGGAGGGAAGAGACAGATTAATACCTTTCCCAAGGGTATTTGTATGTAAGTATTTCAACTGGAATTTGAACACGGCTCCCTGATTTACTTGTTTTGTAGGTGACGCTGATCCCTGAACAATAATAATATTCAAGTGCCATACGTGATACACGCTTTAGGCGACCATGTCTCAAATGAGACATGACTGACTGGGCAGATTGTCTCACAATAGGTTGCCATTGCTTTCTGTGGTAGACTGGTTGCCAGCCATGGCTATAGAACCCAATCTGTCTTATTATTTAACCCATAACTGGAGGGAAGAAATGGATTAATACCTTTCCCAAAGGTATTTGTGCGTAAGTGAATGCAAGGAATTCAACTGGAATTCGAACTCAGCTCCCCAATTTGTCGTTCCAAGTTGATATTTACTGATATTTAGTGCATTTCAATTTCATGATTGCTGTCATATCCTGCAATGGCAACAGAAAACAATTGTGTGTGAAATTAACATTAAGGATACCGCAATGAAGAGGCCTTGAAAAAAAAAATTTAGTGGAAAGGGAAGTTTTGTAGACCCCGGATAGGTCCGGAAGAAAAATCACAAACTCAGGTATTAGTGAAACATATATATTTAATGAGAGAACAAATACAAAGTGTGTTACACATCAGTCGGACTGCCAAGTATTAGACCAGGGTGACACAACTCAACTCCACCCCTGTATTCATAATAATAGGAAGTATTCATTATAGTCCAAAAAGGGTCGGTTCCAGAAGTAATATTAATAATACACGATGCTAAAAGTTAAGACATGAAGAAGGAAATTACCGAAACGTAATTGAAACTCACCTGAAGCAAGCTGAATATGTAATGCTCCTCATGCCAATAACATTTCCACAGATTCTCTATGGCATATGACTTCATTGAACTTCTTTTGAATTTATATTTAAATTGGGGTCATCAGGAGAGAATGTGCACCATTTCGGGGCCTTCCTATCAACGGTTGCACACCAGCCCCCCTCACTGATGTGAGGCCCCATTATAATGATATACAAGTGTAGTTATACTTGTTCAACTGTTTAATGGCGAGATTAAATTTACAAAAAAAATTTAGAAAAACTGCAAACCTTGCCTTCCGTGAATGCAGCGTGAACCTCATTACGCATCCATATAGACGAGCAGTTTAGCCTGGTTTCACTTGGGTAGTTTAAGGAATAATAAGAATAAAAAAATATATTATGAATTTACTTAGCAAATGCTTACACAATGTCCACCCTCATCACTTTTATAGATATATATACAAGCAGTTTAGCTCAGTTTCACTCAGGTAGTTTAAGCAATAAGAATAAAAAACATGAATTTGCATCGCAAATACTTACATTGCGTTCACCCTCATCACTTTTATAGATATAGACTAGCAGTTTAGCCCGGTTTCCCTTGGGTAGTTTAAGGAATAATAGAAATAAAAAAACACATGAATACACATAGCAAATACTTGCACAATGTCCACCCTCATCACTTTTATAGATATAGATAACAATGTTGTATGTCTCTATTGGATTAGGTTAGGAGGGGGAGAGGCAACGTATATAGATAATATAAAGTTGGGTGATCGATTCTATATTATAATCAATACATAAACTGATCCCTGACTTTATGGGGTGATATATATTTTTTCTACCCCGAATTTTGGCTTTCTGAAAAATTTCAAGGTGTCATTATCACTCTAAAATTTTGATCTACATGTGAGCGCAACTCCCGTTGAGCTAAGTCGAATCTATCAAACGAACAAATACTTACACAACGTCCACCCTTGTCACTTTTATAGATATCAGTCAGTTAATTGCCATACGTGATACACGCTTGGGCGATCATGCCTCGAAAAAGATCTGACTGACTGGGCAGAAGATTATCCTGCAGTAGGTTGCCATTGCTTTCTGTGGTAGACTGGTTGCCAACCAAGGCTATAGAACCCAATCTGTCCTGTTATTTAACCCATAACTGGAAGGAATAGATGGATTAATATCTTTCCCAAGGGTATTTGCGCGTGAGTGAATGCAATGAATTCAGCTGGAATTTGAACTCGACTCCCCAATTTCTCGTTCCGAGCCGATATCCAATGCACCACAACGCACATCCAGTGGAGAAGAGTTGCGTGTCAACGGCAGTCGGGCATGGGTCAGTCGGTCCTAAGATGCGGACGAAAGTCTTCCCGAAAGGCGCCAGAACCGTAAGTCTTGCTTAACGAGCAAGCAGCAGCGGCACAGCCATCTTGGTGTTCGGCGTGGCGCCTCCTAGTTAGAAGAGGTAGTGGTTGTCGTGTGGTTCCGGTCCTGTCCTTTTTACCGAGCCCTGGCAAGTCCTTCCTGCCTGTCTTATAGATTGCATTAATTTCTTCTTTTCAATAACCTAAAAATAGTGGGGAAAAAAAAATGCTAAAAAATTTATTTATTTGTTCCTGCCTCTTTTAATGATCTTCATGTTTTTTTTTTTTTTTTTTTTTTTAGCATAATTAAAATTGAGCAAGTGGGGCTTTTTCAAAATTTACTCATGAGAACAACTTCAGCGGTGTACTTAAAAAGATTTTAAAATTATTTCTTTAGTTAGAAAAATATCATTATTGAATGACTAGCAGTATAGCCTGGCATTGCTCGGGTGTAATGAAAGCTTTAAAACTAATCCATGGTCCTGGAGCTCAGACTCTTTGGACATTGGCATGAAAGACTAAAAAGCAATAGATGTTTCCAGTTAAAGCGAAACCGTAGACTGAAAGAAAAATGAATGGATGTAAGTCAAATTTTGATTTCCTGGTATCGATATCAAGTAAGTTTTTTTTCGTCGTAAACTGAATTTTGAAGGCTAAATAAGTCCTGAGTAAATGGTATCATGACTAAGAACTACAATTATACCTACTTAGAGACAAACCCAAAGCAAAAACTAAAACAAAAGGGCTGAAAAAAATACAGACATACAGACAGATAAACACACACACACACACACACACACACACGCATCTTGCCTTTTATATATATATATATATATATATATATATATACACACACACACACACACACATACATATTATCGATTTTCTGCACTATTGTAAGAACTGCAACATTGAAACTTCTGGATATCGTTTATGTCTTTGTCTATTGATTAAAATCGGACCACTCCTTCTATAACCCGATTTTTTTCGATCATCGATTTTCAATATTTATTAGGAGTACCTCGACACAAAACCTAGCTAAGAACACTCGCAGATGCTTATAGTACAACTGTGTAAATTTTCAAGAAAATCGGTTCAGCCATTTCGGAGTCTATAGGTAACGGGGATGCACGCGCGCACACACACACACACACAGATAAAGTTTCATTTATAAATAAGTTTAGAAAGATTAGATAAAAATTGATATATTTCACTCTAAATATAGAGAATTTTCCATCTACTTGCTTCTTTTATTTTTGTATTTTCTATGCCGATCTTCATATCATTATGTATGTAAATGAATGTTATGTTTAAAAAAAATTCCTAGCTACAATATTTCAGGTTCCATAAAGAGCTGGTATTAAAATAATGGCAAACCTGAAGGAGACTACCACCACCTTTAAATATTTTTTTTTACTCTTTTCAGCGCAGTTATTACATAAAGTTTTGAATTATCAAAAAAATTTGAAAAAAGAATTCTATATTTAAACAATTTTAGGGGAGACTCATTTTCTTATACAGTGTTATAGTAAATCGATCCTTCATTTTGGAACCACTTGCGTTAGGGTCGCTTTTTGTTTTTTTGTTTTCGAACGAATTGTTGCTCTTGTTTTTGTCTTTTTCAGTTGTTTTTTTTTTTTTTTTCTTTAGTTCTTACAATGACATTTTCCTCGGCAACTCCAAGTATGGCTTTATTAAAAGATTTCGCAAAGGATTTAGTAGTTGAATATGCACAAGCAAAAAAGGTTAATCGCACAAGATCGATTTACTATGAGGATGTATGAAAATCTGAGCCCCGTGCCCCCTAAAATCATTTAAATGTTGAAATTTTTACAAATTTTTTTGTCAATTGGAAAGTTTAGGGTCTAATCGATAAGATTGCACTGAAAAAATCAACCAATTTATAGGTGGTGGTAATGTTGTACCATCATGTGGTTCAAAAATGGAGGATCGATTTACTATAACGGATGAAAAACTGAGCCTCTCCTGAAATTAAAGTTTAGGGTGTAATTGATAAGACTGCACTGAAAAAAGAAAAAAAAATGAAAACAACAAATTTAAAGGTGGTGGTAGTCTCCTTCAGGTCCACCAAAATAATTTCTATTGCATTCTTATAGTCAAATAATTTCCAATGAAGTTCTATAGATGCTTTTAGTATTTGCTATATCACTAGATATGGAATCATTAGAGGGAATGAAAGTTTGGATGGCTTTGTTTAATAAATCCTAGCCATAATATTCCAGGTTCCATAAAGAGCTAGTATTCAAATAATTTCTAATGCATTCCTATAGTAAAATCATTTCCAATGAATTTCTATAGATGCTTTTAGTATTTGCTATATCACTAGATATGGAATCATTAGAGAGAATGAAAGTTTGGATGGATTTGTTTAATAAATCCTAGCCATAATATTCCAGGTTCCAGAAATTGTAGATTTATTGTTGTTATTATTAACATTACTTGCTTCTTTGTATGCTATATTAAGTGTCCCTGATGGTATTTGTGCCGCTATGCATGTTTCGAGTCTGATGTTGTCTCTTCACACGAATAAACTTGTGACTTTACATATCGAGATAAGTTTGTTTTTTTGATGACCAAAATATTGTGTGTGTAGATAACTGGTGAGCAAGTCAGAAATTTTGTATATGTGAATGTCTGTGTTTTATTTTTTTTCACACGTACACATTAAATCTCTTCCGCTTTGGAAGTCAATCAGTTTTCGTTGGCTGATTAATTATAAAATAGAGCATCTAATCTGATACTTTTACTGTGAAACCAATGAATTGTAAACGTAAATTCTACTCCAGCAGCTTCTTTCCTTGCACTTCCCGCCTGTGGTATTCCCTTTTATTTACTGGCTTTATCGACAGTTACAATCTCCAAGAATTTAAATGTAAAGTCAATAGTCATCTCCTAACTTGCATCCTCTCTCTCATCCTCCCTTCTCCGTCCACTCCACTGTTATCAGTATTCTCATTCTTCTCTTACCCACTTCCTGACATCCCCTATAACCTGTCACTATTTCTCATAACTTTCCTCCTGTGTAACCCCCTGAAAAACAGTGGCAGTAAAATGACTTGTTTGAGGCGACATGATTATAAAAAAAAATGCTATGATTCTTTTTTCTTTCTCTTTTTCTCTTTCTTTTTTCTCTCTATCTTTTTCTTTCTTTATTCTCTCTCTCATGCTCCTTTCTCCGTCCACTCCACTCTCATCAGTATTCTCATCCTTCTCTTACCCACTTCCTGACATCCCCCTATAACCTGTCACTCTTTCTCAAAACTTTCCTCCTATGTAACCCCCCTGCGAAACTGGTGATAAAATGCCTTGCTTGGGGGCAATATGATTATGAAACAGAATTCTATACTATTATAATGTCTTGATCAATTGTACATTACAATTAATATATAAACTGATACCTCACTTTATTTCCACATTCATCCTTCTCTTACCCATCTCCTGACAACCCCTATAACCTGTCACTATTTCTCATAACTTTCCTTCTATGTAACCCCCTGCAAAACAGTGGCAGTAAAATGCCTTGCTTATGGTGATATGATTATTAAAAAAAAAAAATTGTATCCATTAAAAATAATGATTAAATATATAACTTAAAAATGTCAAAGTTAATCCATTTTGCAAAATTTTATAAATATATTTGGTTTATTGTTTAATTTTTCTTACATTTCAGGTTGGACATTGCCCAGTTAGCTTTGTTTAATTTGTGCATCAGCTACCAAAAGAAATATTATGACTTGGATAAAGTCATCATGCCTTGGATTTATATGAACAGAGAAAACTTACAACTTGATGCTGTAAGTACAAATAACAGAACACAAATGGATTCAACACTTGATAAATTTCACAGACCATAAATCTCTTTGTAAAATTGAAGAGTCCTTCTGTACGTTCACTATGCATAGTGAAACCATTGCATTAGGAAGCTCAGATTTCATGTATCCTTATCAAACCGAGTGGAAGGTTCCTATATGAAAACAAAATTGTTTCACTGTGTGAAGAGCATTCTCTTTATTATACAGAAATATTATACAGAGTATTCTCTTTCCTATTATATACTCGCAGTATAGCCCAGCGTTGATCTGGTGTAATGAAAGCTTTAGAACTAATCTGTGGTTCTGGAGCTCAGACTCGGCCTAAAGAACATTTGAAATAATAAATTGCGACAATTTACCAATCGCACCTACGTAGAAATGTGTGTGTGCGTGTGTATACTAGCAGTATAGCCCGGTGTTGCTCAGGTGTCATGAAAGCTTTAAAACACATCTGTGGTTCTGGAGCTCAAGACTCTTTGGACGTTGGCATGAAAGACTAAAAAGCAATAGTTATTTTTAGTTAAGGCAAAACCGTAGACTGAAAGAAAAATGAATGGATGCAAGTCAAATTTTGATTTCCTGGATATCAAATAAGTTTTTTTCATTGTAAACTGAATTTCGAAGGCTAAATAAGTCCACTGAGTAAATGGTATCATGGCTGAGACTAAGAATTACAATTATACCTACTTAGTCACACCCAAAGCAAAAAAGGGCTAAAAACCTGATTTTGATCAGACCCGATAGGATATCGGGGTATTGATTTCCAATATCAGAGTTGAATAAGTCATCCAAGGATAAACTAACCTAAGTCAGTCCATGAAAACTTATCGTATCTATCAAGAATAAAATTGGAGAAAATGAGCCTTACTGATGGCTGAATATCGGTTTTTGATCAGATTCAGTAGGATACCGGGGATATCAATTTCTGATATCTGGGAAAATGAATCGTCTGAGATCTACTAATGTTTGAGACTAAAAACTATAATTTTATCAAGTTAGAGCAAATTCTGCAGCAAGAACCACAATAAAAGGGCTAAAATCCTGATCTTGATCAGACCTGATCGGATATCAGGATATTGATTTCCGATATCGGAGGGAAATCGAGGGGGGAAAATAAGTACCCAATGACCTGACCGGAAGCCTAAAGAATATTTGTGTGAAGTTTGGTGAGAATCAGACAAAAATTGTGGATAGACAAACACACAAACATCTTGCCTTTAATATATATATATATATATATATATATATATATATAGTGATGATCATCCACGTATACTGTTTTAATATGTATAGGAAAGAATATTAATAAAAAATTTTGAATTTAAAAATGTACTTTTTTTGAACAGTATTTGTTTATTTTTATTATATTTTATATTTCAGACCGCCCTCGGTCCTTCATCAGAAACAAGTGATTTTTAAATTTGAATTAGAAACGTATTTCACGATAGCGTTCGAATATTTTTTTTGTTTACATCACGTGGTGTGTTTGTTCACAACATGTGGCACGTCCGTAGAGAAAACACCACGTGATGTAAACAAAAAAATATTCAAACGCTATCGTGAAATACGTTTCTAATTCAAATTTAAAAATCAGTTGTTTCTGATGAAGGACCGAGGGCGGTCTGAAATATAAAATATAATAAAAATAAACAAATACTGTTCAAAAAAAGTACATTTTTAAATTCAAAATTTTTTATTAATATTCTTTCCTATATATATATATATATATATATATATATATATATATATTCATGCCATTTTTAGATGTCTTAGTTATCTCCCTTTAAGTTATTTGTTCACCACTACTGTAGTTATGTATTGAATTCATGTCTCTTTGGGTGAAGTCAATGGATTTCACCAATGCTTTTAGCCGTGGAATGAAAACAATATACCCTAATGATCACAATAAAGAGCTTAGTTTGAAATTCCAATCACCTGAAGAAGACCGGATCATACAGTGACTGAAACATCGTGAACTTGAACATGGCAATAAGGATGAGGACAGCAGTCTGCAATGAAAACAGAACACATTATTTACATTGTTCAAAGAAAGATGGAAAAGATATATCAGAGATGCTGCTTGGCTTCAGTGAGAAAAAGAAATACGATAATAATGCTCTTATACTTTTAATGTCTGCTCAGTGAAAAAGAAAACAGTGTATATTTTGAATATTTTGAATATTTTCATTTGTACCATTTTTTAAATAATGAATTGCACTCATGCTTGAACATTTAACATTGCAATAAGGTGAATTTCCATGGGTATTGTAGAAATTGCCATCAAACAAACTCTTCACACACAGACATGCATATATATATATATATATATATATATATATATTTCCTAAACATATACTGTTAAATATAAGAGAATGAATATCTATTATGTTTAAAGCCAAAATACAGCTTATGATTAATTTCAGGTGAAAATAAAGACAAAAATTCTCCAACTGTTCGATATATTTTGATTAAGTTGGTTGTCAGCTTTCGGCTCACATGAGCCATCTTCAGAGAGGTTACAGGGACATTAACATAAAAACATCCACCATCAAAGATGATTTTATCTTGTGTTGATATAAAACTTTGCTAAGCAACGATAAGTTACCAAATAGTAAATGCTGTTCGTAAATTCGTAAGACCGAAATGTTAACAGAACCATATATTTAAATGCAATGTAATAGGTTATGACCAGATTTAAATGTGATTTTATTTTATATATATATATATATATATATATATATTACAGAAATTAACAAAAATTAACGAAACTTGTTTATAAATAACCGACAATTTGAAATGATTTGTTTGAACATTATTTTATATCGATACTCATATTTAAGTAGATATTCTGTTTTTAATTAAACAGTATTATATATTTATATCTATTGGCCTGATTATTTACGATAAATTTTTATTACGAAAATGTGTGTCATTTGGCAGGATTCGAATTTGCGACCCCTATCCACATAGAGGAAGCTATCATTTGATCTGGCAGCGTCTTAGACCTCTTAACCACGAATGACCTCCAGTCTAAACAAGGTTCCAACGAAGCTTATATAACCGTATTATATATTTATGTATTATAAATATATAATACTGTTTAATTAAAAAACAGACTATCTACTTGAATATGAGTATCGATCAAAAATAATATTCAAACAAATCATTTCAAATTGTCGGTTATTTATAAGGAAGTTTCGTTAAACTTTGTTAATTTCCGTAACATGTTTACATTTGTTGATATTACAGTACATTTCAGAGCAGATATGGTTGTTGCGATAAATCGAAAATTGTGTTATATAGGCTTGATTGGAACCTCATTTAGACTGGAGGTCATTCGTCGACAAGAGGTCTAAGACGTTGCCAAATCAAATGGTAGCTTCCCCTATGAGGATAGGGGTTACAGGTTCGAATCCTGCTGAATGACACACATTTTCGTAATAAAAATTTACCATAAATTATCAGGCCAGTAGATATAAATATAAATTACTCTTTAATTAAAAACAGAATATCTACTTAAATATGAGTATCGGTATAAAATAATGTTCAAACAAATCATTTCATATATATATATATATATATATATTGTTTCTTTTTTCCATAGCATTTGGAAACACATCTACGAAATGAAGTAAAAGAGAAAGTTCTGGAAACTCTGAGAAGTCATAAAAAACGGTGAGCTGATTTTTTTTTTTTTTTTTTTCATTAAATCTTCATGTTGAATCCATTGTATCCACTTACGCGCAAATGCCTTTGGGAAAGATATTAATCTGTCTCTTCCTTCCAGTTATGGGTTAAATAGCAGGACAGATTGGGTTCTATTGCCTTGGTCGGCAACCAGTTTACCGCAGAAAGCAATGGCAAACTACTGCGGGATAATCTTCTGCCCAGTCAGTCATGTCTCTTTCGAGACATGATCGCCCAAGCATGTATCACATATGGCACTTAACTGACTGAAATGACTATCTGATCTCACAATAGTGATTTAATGTATGAAAACTAGTAACTCATTTTTACCAAATTATTTGCACATGGCTAGTAAGTTATTAATATTTGTAGTAATAAATTCAGACATATCCCCATAAAAATGGGGATATGTCTGAATGGTTAGTGTTTAAACAGAATCTTCATCAATAAACAGTGACAGCTCTTCACCAGACAAAAATTAATCCTGAGGAGAAATTTAATTAAAGTTAAACAACACCTAATGGTTAGATCCACATTGGCAGGAAGGGAGACAAGATACTGCTACTGCTTAGAACATATCCATTAAACCTGAGGAGTAGGAGTCAGAAGTATTTTAGCCAAGTATGGTGAGTTTAATCCTAGATGGGATCTTGCAAATTTATAAATCTACCATTTGTCTGTGCATTGAATACTGTTGCTAAATCTGTTGCCCCGACATTATAATAGTATAGAATTTTGTTTTATAATCATATTGCCCCCAAGCAAGCTATTCATCTCGAGGTTCTCAACAAAATCCAAAAAAGGATCTACTATGTAATCAGTCCTGACTTGGGCCATGTGTCCTTAAGGGATGAGAATGATATACCCTAGTAATTGTAATAAAGAGTTCGGTTCAAAATTCCTAGCACCTGAAGAAGGCCAGAGTGTACAACAGCAGAAACGTTGTACAAATGGCAACAAAAATGAGGACAATAGTCTGAATAATGTAAATACTGAGTGACAGCACTTCCCCAAACAGAAAAATTCATCCTGAGGAGAAATTTAAATAAACTTTGATAATTTCTAATCGTTACATCCACATTGGCAGGAAGGGAGGCAGGATACATGTCCATTAAGCTGAGGAGTAGCAGTCAGAAATTTATTAGCCAAGGACGGATGTGCATTCAAGTGCAATGAATATTGGCTCGAAATCAGAAATCAGAGAGCCGAGTTTGAATTCCAGTTAAATTCCTTGCATTTACTTACGCACAAATACCCTTGGGAAAGGTATTAATCCGTACCTTCCATTCAGTTATGGGTTAAATAACAAGGCGGATTGAGTTTTATAGCCTTGGCTGGCAACCAGTCTACTGTAGAAAGTAATGGCAACCTACTGCAGGATAATCTTCTGCCCAGTCAGTCATGTCTTTTTCGAGACATGATCGCCCAAGTGTGTATCACATATGGCACTTAACTGACTGACTGAATACAATAGTTGGAGACATAATGATGGGTTCCGGGGGGATCGGTTTTCTATTGTTTCGAAGTAATAAATTGATCCCCCTATAATTACTACTTACTAATATAATACATTTCTTTCCCCCTCGAGCTATAAGTCAAATAACAGGACAGATTGAGTTCTATAGCCTTGGCTGGCAACCAGTCTACTGCAGAAAGTCGTGGCAACCTACTGCAGGATAATCTTCTGTCCCAGTCAGTCATGTCTTTTTTGAGACATGATTGCCCAAGCGTGTATTACGTATGACACTTAACTGACCGAATTTCTAGTCTTTTGGACAAATAATAAATTATCTTATTACTTATTTGCATATGCTTTTCATGTGATATGAAGATTGTGATCTATTACTTTTCAGCAATTTTTTTTTTTTTTTAAAAACTCCCCAAAACGCACGTAGATTAAAAATGTTGTTTCTAATGTGGAAGTTGAGTTCACTTCCTTATCATCCGATCTTGATGCAAATTGAAATGCCATTCTCAATGGATAGCCATTGTATTTTCCTGAATGGCACTTATGGTTAGGAAAACAGTTTTGCAGAATGATGTCAAAAGTATGACGGCAGATACAGAGAGCACACAATGTTTAATAGAAGAATTCTCAACTGCAAACCCTTATTTTTTCACATAGTCACAAGTATTAGTTATGTATTTTCGTGACATTTTATTTTGTGGTTTGGCCGCTGTGCCGGACTGACTGGGAAATGCACCTTTTCATTCCTCGCTATTATTATTGCTGAAATTAATGACCCACCACCAAACTGTGCTCATGTCCACTGTTTGGTCTCTAAACCTTGCGCAAGAATTTACAAATGTTAGTGGGTTCAATTTATTTATTTACTAGCAGTATAGCCCGGCGTTGCTCGGGTGTAATGAAAGCTTTAAAACTAATTCATGGTCCTGGAGCTCAGACTCTTTGGACGTTGGCATGAAAGACTAAAAAGCAATGGATGTTTCCAGTTAAAGCGAAACCGTAGACTGAAAGAAAAATAAATGGATGTAAGTCAAATTTTGATTTCCTGGCATCGATATCAAATAAGTTTTTTTTCGTCGTAAACTGAATTTTGAAGGTTAAATAAGTCCTGAGTAAATGGTATCATCGCTGAGACTAAGAACTACAATTATACCTACTTAGAAGCAAAAACTAAAATAAAAGGGCTGAAAAAAATACAGACATACAGGTAGATAAACAGACACACACACACAAACATCTTGCCTTATATATATATATATATAATCGATTTTCTGCACTATTGTAAGAACTGCAACCTTGAAATTTCTGAATATCGTTTATGAATGTATCAAATCCGATTAAAATCGGACTACTCCTTCTATAACCCGATTTTTTTCGATTATCGTATTTTGATATATATCGGGGGTTCCTCGACACAAAACCTAGCTAAGAACACTCACAGACGCTTATAGTACAACTGTGTAAATTTTCAAGAAAATTGGTTCAGCCGTTTCAGAGTCTATAGGTAACGGACACACACACACACACACACACACACACACACAAAGTTCCATTTATAAATAAGTTTAGATTTCTTTTTCTTTTTTTTTTTTTTGTTCAATGATTTCAATATTATCCTTCAGTTTAGTTTGTATTTCGTTCATAGATGCCATTTTTCCGACTAGCAAAGCAACAAATAAAATGCCTCGGTGGTGGAAAAGTGTTACTAAAAACATCTAATATTATACATATTTCTTTAGCATTTTGTAAACAATACAGCATTTGTAAATGAATAACAAACAGCAAACCTTATAGCGAAAACATTAAAGTCATATATGAATAATAATTTCAGTAAATAAATAGCCGAAATTCATAACGTCCAAATTATATGAAATATAATTTTCTATATATGCTATATCAAGTAAGTTGTTTATTCTGGAATATTCTGGAGAAAAGGTCTACTGGAACTAGGTTTTATCCAAATGGAATTTAATTTATTTATTTTTTTTTTGTTTTTATCGTGTCACCCCGAGCAAGGCTGTAACGCCACTGATGTGCTGGGGGCTACATAATAGTGAAAAGATTGGAAAAGAGAAAGCCGGAAACCACATCCTGAACAGGGAACAAGGGATGAGCCTCTACACCCGTACAATAGACGTGGGTGGAGTGTGAACCGGGCGATAGTTTAGTCTATCTACTCCAATTGAAAAAAAATAAATAAATAAAAAAAATAAAAATAAAAATAAAAAGTAGGGGCGTTGAGTTTACTAAGTTTTAGCTTAAAGTCCAGTAAAAAAAATTTCTTTGAAAAAAAATACAAAAAAACACACTCGCTCAAATAACTATGAAACTTTTAAAATTAGCCACAATAAAAAATTAAAATAAAATAAAATCATGACTTACTAGTAAAGTTGTTCCCAACCTAAAAAAAAAACATATGTGCTCAGCCAGTGATAGAAGAATTATTTTATCTATGTCATGCTTCTAGCATATTCTTAGTTTTTTGTCTGATTTTAAGTTGTTGGTTAGATTTCAGTGTGGGCGTGAAATCAAGAAAAGTCGTAGCCTTTGGGGTTTACGTCTACGCTTGCCACCTTCTCCTCCCACTATTGATCTCCCAATTGAAGGCCAAATCACAGATGAAGTGATGAGTAATTTGCAGATGAAAGGACGCAAAATCAAAACTTTTGTTCCTGTAGAATGGTAAGTTCTGTAGACTTTTCTAAAATTCAAGACCAAAAAAGAAAATTTTTTTTTTTTATATATATATACTCGCTATTCTTGGCTATTTTTGTTGTAAACTTGTTTCTTGTATGTTATATTTTGGACTTTTGATTGGAAAAGATTTAATCTCCATATGCTACTCCCCCTCTCCACATCTATGTACAGTGTACCTTCAGGGCATGAATGATCATAGCTCTACACAATTTTTTTCTACTTTGTAGCTCTTAAGAACTTTCGTATTTTTGCCATTTCTCTCAAACATTTCTCCATCAGACATTTGTAGAGGGACCAATTATCTTTTTCAAATTTTCCTTAATTCTGTTTTTGCTTCGTGAGAAAATTCAATATATATTTTAATGGAAGAAAATAAAAACAAAAAGAAAATTGAAAATCCAGTTGTCGGGTGTGTGTAACTACTTGATATCCAGTTGTTGTGTGTGTAACTACCTGTTATCCAATTGTTGTGTGTGTGTGTGTGTGTGTGTGTGTGTAACTACCTGTTATCCAATTGTTGTGTGTAACTACCTGTTATCCAATTGTTGTGTGTAACTACCTGTTATCCAATTGTTGTGTGTGTAACTACCTGTTATCCAATTGTTGTGTGTGTGTGTGTGTAACTACCTGTTATCCAATTGTTGTGTGTGTGTGTAACTACCTGTTATCCAATTGTTGTGTGTGTGTGTAACTACCTGTTATCCAATTGTTGTGTGTGTGTGTAACTACCTGTTATCCAATTGTTGTGTGTGTGTGTAACTACCTGTTATCCAATTGTTGTGTGTGTGTGTAACTACCTGTTATCCAATTGTTGTGTGTGTGTGTAACTACCTGTTATCCAATTGTTGTGTGTGTGTGTAACTACCTGTTATCCAATTGTTGTGTGTGTGTGTAACTACCTGTTATGTTGTCGTCGTGTGTGTGTAACTACCTGTTATCCAATTGTCGTGTGTGTGTAACTACCTGTTATGTTGTCGTCGTGTGTGTGTGTAACTACCAGTTATGTTGTCGTCGTGTGTGTGTGTGTGTGTGTAACTACCAGTTATGTTGTCGTCGTGTGTGTGTGTGTAACTACCTGTTATGTTGTCGTCGTGTGTGTGTGTGTGTGTAACTACCTGTTATGTTGTCGTCGTGTGTGTGTGTGTGTAACTACCTGTTATGTTGTCGTCGTGTGTGTGTAACTACCTGTGATCCGGTTGTCGTCGTCGTGTGTGTGTGTAACTACCCGTGATCCGGTTGTCATCGTCGTGTGTGTGTGTGTGTGTAACTACCCGTGATCCGGTTGTCGTCGTCGTGTGTGTGTGTAACTACCCGTGATCCGGTTGTCGTCGTCGTGTGTGTGTGTAACTACCCGTGATCCTGTTGTCGTCGTCGTCGTGTGTGTGTGTGTGTAACTACCCGTGATCCGGTTGTCGTCGTCGTGTGTGTGTGTGTGTAACTACCCGTGATCCGGTTGTCGTCGTCGTGTGTGTGTGTAACTACCCGTGATCCTGTTGTCGTCGTCGTCGTGTGTGTGTGTGTGTAACTACCCGTGATCCGGTTGTCGTCGTCGTGTGTGTGTGTGTAACTACCCGTGATCCGGTTGTCGTCGTCGTGTGTGTGTGTAACTACCCGTGATCCTGTTGTCGTCGTCGTCGTGTGTGTGTGTGTGTAACTACCCGTGATCCGGTTGTCGTCGTCGTGTGTGTGTGTGTGTAACTACCCGTGATCCGGTTGTCGTCATCGTGTGTGTGTAACTACCCGTGATCCGGTTGTCGTCATCGTGTGTGTGTAACTACCTGTGATCCGGTTGTCGTCGTGTGTGTGCAACTACCTGTGATCCGGTTGTCATCGTGTGTGTGCAACTACCTGTGATCCGGTTGTCGTCGTGTGTGTGTGTGTGTGTAACTACCTGTGATCCGGTTGTCGTCGTGTGTGCGTGTGTAACTACCTGTGATCCGGTTGTCGTCGTGTGTGCGTGTGTAACTACCTGTGCGTGTGTGTGTGTGTGTGTAACTACCTGTGATCCGGTTGTCGTCGTGTGTGTGTAACTACCTGTGATCCGGTTGTCGTCGTGTGTGCGTGTAACTACCTGTGATCCGGTTGTCGTCGTGTGTGTGTGTAACTACCTGTGATCCGGTTGTCGTCATGTGTGTGTGTGTGTGTACTACCTGTGATCCGGTTGTCGTCGTGTGTGTGTAACTACCTGTGATCCGGTTGTCGTCGTCGTGTGTGTGTGTGTAACTACCTGTGGATCCGTTTGTCGTTGCCGTGTGTGTGTGTGTGTAACTACCTGTGATCCGGTTGTCGTCGTCGAAATGTGTGTGTGTGTAACTACCTGTGATCCGTTGCTTGTCAGGCTGTGTGTGTGTAACTACCTGTGATCCGGTTGTCGTCGTGTGTAAACGTGTCTGTGATCCTGTTGTCGTTTGTGTGTGTGTGTGTGTGTGTAACTACCTGTGATCCGGTTGTCGTCGTGTGTGTGTGTGTGTGTGTGCACTTACCTGTGATCCCGTTTGTCGTGTGTGTGTGTGTGTGTGTGTGTGTGTGTGTGTAACTACCTGTGATCCGGTTGCCGTCGTGTGTGTGTGTGTGTGCAACTACCTGTGATCCGGTTGTCATTTCTGTGTGTGTGTGTGTGTGTGTGGACTACCTGTGCGTGTGTGTGTGTGTAACTACCTGTGTGATCCCGTTGTCGTCGTGTGTGCAACTACCTGTGATCCGGTTGTCGTCGTGTGTGTGTGTGTGACCGACGGATCCGGTTGTCGTCGTGTGTGTGTGTGTGTGCAACTACCTGTGATCCGTGTCTGCCGTGTGTGTGTGTGTGTGCAACTACCTGTGATCCGGTTCTCGTCGTGTGTGTGTGTGTGTGTGTGCAACTACCTGTGATCCGGTTCTCGTCGTGTGTGTGTGTGTGCAACTACCTGTGATCCGGTTGTCGTCGTGTGTGTGTTTGTGCAACTACCTGTGATCCGGTTGTCGTCGTGTGTGTGTGTGTGTGCAACTACCTGTGATCCCGTTCCTGCCTAGGTGTGTGTGTGTGCACCCACTGTGATCCGTTCCTCGTCGGTGTGTGTGTGCACCACCAGATCCCAAGCTGTCGTCGGTGTGTTTTTTTTTTTTGGGGTGAACCACCAGATCGGCTCGTTTGTGTGTGTGTGTGTGTGTGTGAATACTGTGATCCGGTTGTCGTCGTGTGTGTGTGTGTGTGTGTGTGTAACTACCTGTGATCCGGTTGTCGTCGTGTGTGTGTGTGTGTAACTACCTGTGATCCGGTCATGTGTGTTCAGCTGATTTTATGTTGGTCTACCCATCATCATCGTTTCTGTCCTTTGTGGCTTTGAGGTCACTTTGGTCAATTTTTGAAGCTTTTGGATCTTCAGACTCTTGGAATTAGCGCAAAGTACAATACTTGTATCAAGAGGGGGCACAATCAGACATACGTTTTCATTGGTTATTTCACAAAATCACACTTTCTTCATCCCTGTTTTTAATTGCTTTCTGTCTTGAAAGGAAATATTTTTTATTTAAACTGTCATCAGTTTTAAAACCTTGCAATAAAGTAACAAACAAATAGTAAACACTTTACTTGGCTGCAATTGTGCCTGTTTTAAGTTTTTGATATATTGACTCTGTTGTTGCTTCCAGCCAATCTCCTATCAGGTTAAAAAGAAAAGCTGCCTCTGTAGACATTGAAGAATCCCTTCTACTCAAAAGTAAAAAGGTAAGAACATTGTTTTAAATAAAATATCGATACTTTTGTCATTAGAAAAGATATCGGATAAAAACGCCATGTACATTTGCTAAACCATGTTGGCATATATCAGTAGAAGATGCTTAATATTTCGACACTTAAAGCTTACACTTATATCATGTTGATACTGGTTTTTGTACAATCAACAAAATTAAGGAATTTCAGGCCTGGTCAGTACCGAGATGGGTGACTGCTTAGGAATACTAGGTGCTGTAAGATTGGATGTGTAGGTGATGTAATGGATAATGGCTTGGAATTGGAGTTAAGTAATGTTAAGCCTGGTCAGTACCTAGATGGGTGGCTGCTTGGGAATACCAGGTACTGTAAATTGGGATGTGTAGATGATGTAATGGATAACTGCTTGAAATTGGAAATTGGAGTTAAGTACAGATAAGCCTGGTCAGTACCTAGATGGGTGACTGCTTGGGAATTCCAGGTGCTGTAAACTTGGATGTGTAGATGATGTCATGGATACTGGCTTGGAATTGGAAATTGGAGAGCAGAATTTTAATTATTCACTTATACACAGGTATTTGCTATATTCGTTTACGCTCAAATACTGTTGGAAAATATTTGAATCCACCTCTTCTTCCATCTATGGGTTAAATAGTAAAACTTGTTTCACTAAATCCTTATCTAAGGGAAAATAAATGGTCTAGAAATATTTCTGGCTTCTTTTGAGTCGGGAAAGTGACTAATGCTGTGATGGCAGGTTAAGAACAATCATTGCACATATATAAATCTACCACCCACCCGTCTATTGAATACTGCTTCCATATCTGGTCGGGTGCCCCTGCTATTCACCTCGGGGTTCTTGACAAAATCCAACGGAGAATCTGCAATGTGATCGACTCCGACTTGGCAGACCGGCTGCAGCTTCTATCTCACCAGCGTGAAGTGGCTTCCCTGTGCCTTTTCTCTAAATACTTTCACTGCATCTGTTCCAATGAACTTAGCTCACTGGTGCCTCCTATGTATGAATTTACAAGAGCTACTAGATTAGCAACTAAGTCCCACCCTTTTTACACTGAAATCGATAAAATGTAACTGCAATTTCTACTCTAACAGCTTCTTTTCTCGCACTTCCCACCTGTGGCATTCCCTTCCATATACTTGCTTCCCCGACAGCTACAATCTCCATTTAAATGTAAGGTCAGTAGACATCTCCTATCCCACCAACTCGCATCCATTCTCTCAAGCTCCTTTCACCATCCACTTCCCCCCCATCACACTGGTATTTTCATCCATCTATTACCCTCCTCCTGTCCTTTCCTATAATAACCCTTCTTTCTCATCACTTTCCTCTATGTAACCCCCTGCGCAACAGTAGCATTAAAATGCCTTGCTTGGGGTTGAATGACTTAAAAAAAAATATAACATTGCAAATTCTTCTTTATATTTTATCAAGAACCTTTCAATGCATAACAAAAGCACCAGACGAAATGCACAATTCTTGGATGAATGATAGTTTTTATATATATATATATATATATATATATATATATATATATATATATATACTCGTTTTTCGCAAACCAACTTTCACTGGTTTGTATACTAATTGGAAATCGTTTGTCCCTAAGTCTCGTAAACTAGGTCTGATAGAAACCTTGGTTCACCGTGCCTTGAATATTTGTTCTCCTGAATGTTTAGAAAGCGAATTAATTCGCTTGGAGATTTTCGAAGGCAACGGGTACCCGGTTAATGTGGTGAAACGGGTAATTGATCGCAAGATCAAACGTTATAAAGAACCTAAGGTTGAAGGACCTAGCCTCTGTCCCTTGTAGCTGAAAATACCCTGGCTTGGTAGAAGATGTCAAACTGTAGCCGACAGAGTTTCGGCATGTGTTTCGTCCTGTTATTTTGCGGTCCAGTTACATGTTGTTTTTCAGACTAGACCCGTGTTTCCTTCCTTCAGTAAAGATAGGTTGTCCTATTTTCGAAAAAGTTCCATTGTTTATAAATTTAAATGCTGTTGTGATGCGGCATACATAGGATGTACCGATCTGAGGTTGGAGACGCGGGTTTCACAACACGTCCCCGCTAATATACATTCCAGTGGCTCTCTCAGACCTATTGGAACAACACAATCTGTTCTGGATTCCGCCATTGGCCGACATCTTTTGGACAATCAAGTGTGTGCCTCGGCATATGAGGACAGCTGGTTTACTGTCTTGCACAGCGCTCGGTCTACACATCATCTACGTATTTTGGAAGCAATTTGCTTTTTAAACTCTTGTGGAATTACACCCCTCCTTACATTTTATGTGTTTTTTTTGTTTTTTTTCAATAAATTTATTTTTAAACGAGTTCCATCATCTCCCAGCATTGTAAGTAATTCATTTTGCCTTGTCCTTTTCCTTAATTCCCTTAAAATTAAAGCCAACGAGAACCCTTGATAAGAGTTGGCCGAAAGGTTCCTCGGGTTTAAATAATGACGTCTATTCTTTTTAAAGCCATTATTAATTTCTGTGGGTACAAATTGTTATTTATTTATATATATATATATATATATATATATATATATTACGGAAATTAACAAATTTTAACGAAACTTGGTTATAAACAACCGACAGTTTGGAATGAATTGTTTGAATATTATTTTTTATCCATACTCATATTTTAAGTAGATATTCTGGCTTTTTTTTTTCGTTGTTTTTGTTTTTTTTAGTTAGGAATATATAATACTGTTTAACTATCTACTGGCCTGATTATTTATAAGTTTTTATTACGAAAATGCCAGATCAAATGGATATCAACTCAATGAGAAATCAGAGAGTCAAATTAGAATTCCAGTTTGTTGCATTTACTTGCACCCAAATACCCTTGGGAAAGGCATGAATCCATCTCTTCTCCTTCTAGCTATGGGTTAAATAGAAGGGCAGTTTGGGTTCTATAGTTATGGTTTGCATCTAGTCTACCGCAGAAAAACAATGGCAACTTACTGCAGGAAAAATGTTCTGCCTAATCAGCCATGAACTGAAAAAGCTTGATCACCCAAGCCTATGTCACTTAACTAACTAATATCTATTGTAATTACCATGGAAACTACGATAGATACAAAGAGCATGATGACATCATTGGACAGACAAAGTTTTAAAATACATCTTAATTCTTTTACGTCATTATTACCATTGATTTTCTAAGGCACCATTTGTTTCACAAGTTAACAACTGTGCATGACCTCCTCTGCAATGTGGCCTGTTGCACATTTCTGTTATCTTTACTGAAATACGTGGCCAGCCACTTGACTATTTCTTCACTTTTGCTGTCAAGTTTCGCTGATGTCTCAGTAGGTGCCTCTTCAGTTTTGTTTTTTTTTTCTGTATAGATGGATTCAATGACAAATATTTGCTTTGTGTACACTTTCATCTCATGTTTACGGTCATATCACGTTGAATACACCAGTTCTCGCTCGATCATCGAAGTTAAGCAATGTTGAGCCTGGTCAGTACTTAGATGGGTGACCGCTTGGGAATACCAGATGCTGTAAGCGTTTAGTGACGGATGTGCGTGCTTACGGCCATATCACGTTGAATACACCAGTTCTCGTTCGATCATCGAAGTTAAGCAACATTGAGCCTGGTCAGTACTTAGATGGGTGACCGCTTGGGAATACCAGGTGCATTAAGCGTTTATTGACGGATGTGCGTTGTGGTGCAGTGGATATAACCTGGAAAGAGAAATCAGTGAGCTGAGTTCGAATTCCAGTTGAATGCCCTGCATTAACTTACGCGCTGGGGCCCTTGGTAAAGGTATTAATCCATCCCTTCCCTCCAGTTATGGGTTAAATAACAGGGTAGGACTTGGGGACCTTGCCCTTAAACAAATCCCAGTGAATCTTTCTCAATCGGGAACGAAGCCGGCTCAACCCAACTAGAGTGAATGCAGCTTGCGTATATTTTGCAGTAAAGCAAAAAAAAAAAAAAAATTTTGTTTTTTACAATAAGCAATATTGTTGTGTAGTTCATATCTAACCTAAACTTATTTATAAATGGAACTTTGTGTGTGTGTATCCGTTACCTATAGACTCCGAAACGGCTGAACCAATTTTCTTGAAAATTTACAAAGTTGTACTATAAGCGTCTGTAAGTGTTCTTAGCTAGGTTTTGTGTCAAGGTACCCCCGATAAATATTGATAATCGAAAAAATCAGGTTATAGAAGGAGTGGTTTGATTTTAATCAAATTTGATACACTCATAGACAAAGAGATAAGAAACGATATTCAGAAGCTTCAAGATTGCAATTCTTCCAATAGTGCAGAAAATCGATTTTATATATATATATATATATATATATAAGGCAAGATGTTTGTGTGTCTGTTCATCTGCCCGTATGTCTGTATTTTTTTTTTCAGCCCTTTTATTTTAGTTTTTGCTTTGGGTTTGGCTCTAAGTAGGTATAATTGTAGTTCTTAGTCTTGGCCATGATACCATTTACTCAGAGGACTTATTTAGCCTTCAAAATTCAGTTTATGATGAAAAAAACTTATTTGATATTGATATCAGGAAATCAAAATTTGACTTACATCCATTCATTTTTCTTTCAGTCTACGTTTTTGCTTTAACTGAAAACAATTATTGGTTTTAGTCTTTCGTGCCAACGTCCAAAGATTCTGAGCTCCAGGACCATGGATTAGTTTTAAAGCTTTCATTTCACTCGAACAACTCTGGGCTATACTACTAGTGTGTGTGTGTGTGTGTGTGTGTATTAGGTGCTATTGGTAAATTGTCGCAATTAATTTATTATTTCAAATATTCTTTAGGCTGAGTCTGAGCTCCAGGACCATGAATTAGTGTTAAAGCTTTCATTACACCCAAGCAATGCCGGGCTATACTGCTAGTTTCTTAAAAAAAAAATTGTACATGGTTAGTAATTGAATGACAAAATGACAAAAATTCTGTCTGAGATGTTTCACAGTTCCAAAAGATTTCTTCAGGCAGATTTATTTTGTAATCCTATACCAGAATTTTCTGTAAGTCTTTTTGTTTTTTGATATTTTCCGTGTTTGTCTAATATTACCGTATCGCTCTTATTATTTGCCAGCCAGCTGTGAATGGAACGAAAAGTAACTACAGTCAAAGAAAATCGGTTACCCACTGTACCCTTGATTCAATTATTCCACCTCTCCCCAGCTTTGACGGGCTCAACCATCCTTTTAAAACTGACCTCGAACAGAAAATGGAACTGGAGAAGAAAAAACTAAAGGAAAAAATTTTGACCTTGTACCAAAACGGCTTTGATCCAGCCAAACACTTGACTGAGGAAATCAAAGCCCTTAAACCACAACCAAAACCTCCACAAAAGCAGAAGGGGCGAAGGAAAGCGGGCAGTGTGAAGCTCGAGCCTCCAGCTCCAGCAACAACAGAACCAGATACGGTTAACAAAATGGACACGGACACTCCACTGTCTAACACCAACCCTTCCACAGCAGACTGTCTCAAACAGCTCAAGTCCTCCGACAGTGATTACATCAACATGGTTAACAGACTTTCAAAACGGGAGACATTTCATGTACTGGCACGTCGCCATATCCCAGAAGGCCAAGTCCAATATCTTGTTCAGTGGGGGGGTATGCTTTCCTGAAGTATTGTCTGGCCAAGATGCTATTCTTTTTCATTCCCTCCGGACTTAGAATGCTGAATTTTGACTGTTTTCGAAACTGTGTGGCCAACAGTACATAAACAATACACCATATGCACACACACACACACACACACAGATTTTCGTTTAATGTAGATACATTAACTTTTTAAAAAAGACTGAAAGAATTATTGAGACATTAAAGACAGATATCTTTGGAATCTCTCTTCCTATTTCCCCTCTTCGGATGCTCGTCTCTTCGTGCTCTCTCTCGTCTCTTCTGTGCTCTCTCTCTCGCTCTCTTCGTGCTCTCTCTCTCGCTCTCTTCGTGCTCTCTCTCTTTGTCTCTTTCTGTGCTCTCTCTCTTTGTCTCTCTTTCTCTGCCTCTCTCTCTCTGCCTCTTCTGTGCTCTCTCTCTGTCTCCTTCTGTGCTCTCTCTCTCTCGCTCTCTTTCTGTGCTCTCTCTCCCCCTGTTGTCTCTTTCTCTGTGCTCTCTCTCCCCTGCCTGCCTCTCTTTCTGTGCTCTCTCTCTCCCCTGTCGTCTCTTCTGTGCTCTCTCCCTCTGTCGCTCTCTCTGGTGCTCTCTCCCTCTGTCGTCTCTTCTCTGTGCTCTCTCTCCCCTGTCGTCTCTTCTGTGCCTTCTCCCTGTCGCTCTTTCTGTGCTCTCTCTCCCCCGTCGTCTCTCTCTGTGCTCTCTCTCCCTGTCGTCTTTCTGTGCCTCTCCCTGTCGCTCTCTTTCTCTGTGCCTTCTCTCCCCGGTCGCTCTCTTTCTGTGCTCTCTCTCCCTGTCGCTCTCCTTCTCTGTGCTCTCTCTCCCCTGTCGTCTCTCTTTCTGTGCTCTCTCCCTGTCGTCTCTTCTGTGCTCTCTCTCTCCCCTGTCTGTCTCTTCCTGTGCTCTCTCTCCCTGTCGTCTCTGTGCCTCTCTCCCTGTCGTCTCTCTGTGCTCTCTCTCTCCCTGTCGCTCTTTCTGTGTCTTTCTCTCCCTGTCGTTCCTTCTGTGCTCTCTCTCCCTGTCTCTCTTTCTGTGCCTCTCTCCCTGTCGTCTCTTCTGTGCTCTCTCTCCCCTGTCGTCTCTTCTGTGCTCTCTCTCCCCTGTCGTCTCTTCTGTTTCTCCCCTGTCGTCTCTTCTGTGCCTCTCTCCTGTCGTCTCTGTTTCTCCCTGTCGCTCTTTCTGTGCCTCTCTCCCCCGTCTCTGCCTCTTTCTGTGCTCTCTCTCCCTGTCGCTCTTTCTGTGCCTTCTCCCCCGTCGTCTCTTTCTGTGCTCTCTCTCCCCCCGTCGTCTCTGTGCTCTCTCTCCCCCACGTTCTCTCGCTCTCTCTCCCTGTCGCCCTTCTGTGCCTCTCTCTCCCTGTCGTCTCTTCTGTGCTCTCTCTCCCTGCTTCCGTCTTTCTGTGCCTTCTCCCTGTCTTCTGTCCTGTGTTCACACTCTCTCACTCTCTCTCTCCGTCGTCTCTCCCATGATTGCTCTCTCTCCCGTCGTCTCTCCCATGATTGCTCTCTCTCTCTCCCGTCCGTCGTCTCTCCTATGATTGCTCTCTCTCTCTCCGTCCGTCGTCTCTCCTATGATTGCTCTCTCTCTCCCCGTCCGTCGCTCTCTCCCATGATTGCTCTCTCTCTCCCTCCGTCGTCTCTCCTATGATTGCTCTCTCATCTCCCTCCGCCGTCTCTCCTATGATTGCTCTCTATCTCCCTCCCGTCGTCTCTCCTATGATTGCTCTCTATCTCCCTCCCGTCGTCTCTCCTATGATTGCTCTCTATCTCCCTCCCGTCGTCTCTCCTATGATTGCTCTCTATCTCCCTCCCGTCGTCTCTCCTATGATTGCTCTCTATCTCCCTCCCGTCGTCTCTCCCATGAGATTGCTCTCTATCTCCCTCCCCGTCGTCTCTCCTATGCTCGCTCTCTATCTCCCTCCCGTCGTCTCTCCCATGCTCGCTCTCTCTGTCTCTCCCATGCTCGCTCTCTCTCTCTCCCCGTCGTCTCTCCCTCTCTCTCTCTCTCTCTCTCCCCCGTCGTCTCTCGCTCGCTCTCTCTCTCTCTCCCCGTCGTCTCTCCCTCATGCTCGCTCTCTCTCTCCCCGTCGTCTCTCTCGCTCGCTCTCCCCGTCGTCTCTCCGTCTCGCTCGCTCTCTCTCTCTCTCCGTCGTCTCTCCCATGCTCGCTCTCTCTCTCTCTCTCTCCGTCGTCTCTCCCATGCTCGCTCTCTCTCTCTCTCTCTCCCCGTCGTCTCTCCCCATGCTCGCTCTCTCTCTCTCCGTCTCTGCCTCTCCCCCATGCTCGCTCTCTCTCTCTCTCCCCGTCGTCTCCCATGCTCGCTCTCTCTCTCTCTCTCCCCCGTCGCTCTCCCTCATGCTCGCTCTCTCTCTCTCTCTCTCCCCGTCGTCTCTCCCATGCTCGCTCTCTCTCTCTCTCTCCCCGTCGTCTCTCTATGCTCGCTCTCTCTCTCTCTCCCGTCGTCTCTCCTATGCTCGCTCTCTCTCTCTCTCCCCGTCGTCTCTCCTATGCTCGCTTCTCTCTCTCTCTCCCTATGCTCGCTCTCTCTCTCTCTCCCCGTCGTCTCTCCCTATGCTCGCTCTCTCTCTCTCTCTCCCCGTCTCTCCTATGCTCGCTCTCTCTCTCTCCCCGTCGTCTCTCCGTCTCGCTCGCTCTCTCTCTCTCCCCCGTCGTCTCTCCTATGCTCGCTCTCTCTCTCTCTCTCTCCGTCGTCTCTCCCATGCTCGCTCTCACTCTCTCTCTCCCCGTCGTCTCTCCCCATGCTCGCTCTCTCTCTCCCCGTCTCTCGCTCGCTCTCTCTCTCCCCCGTCGTCTCTCCCATGCTCGCTCTCTCTCTCTCTCCCCGTCGTCTCTCCTATGCTCGCTCTCTCTCTCTCTCTCCTGCCTGTCTCTCCTATGCTCGCTCTCTCTCTCTCTCCCCGTCTCTCCCATGCTCGCTCTCTCTCTCTCTCTCCCGTCGTCTCTCCTATGCTCGCTCTCTCTCTCTCTCTCCGTCGTCTCTCCGCCATGCTCGCTCTCTCTCTCTCCTGGCTGCCTCTCCTATGCTTTTCCGTCTCTCTCTCTCTCTCTCCCTATCGTCTCTCCGATGCTCGCTCTCTCTCTCTCTCTCCTGTCTGTCTCTCCTATGCTCCGTCTCTCTCTCTCTCCCTCATTGCCTCTCCGACGCTTTCTTCCGTCTCTCTCTCTCTCCTCCGTCGTTCCCTCCATGCTCGCTCTCTCTCTCTCTCTCCCCATCGTCTCCATGCTCCGTCTCTCTCTCTCTCTCCCATCGTCTCTCCGAGTGTCTGTCTCTCTCTCTCTCCCTGTCTGTCTCTCCATGTCTGTCTCTCTCTCTCTCTCCCCGTCGTCTCTCCATGTCGCTCTCTCTCTCTCTCTCCCCGTCGTCTCTCCATGCCTGTCTCTCTCTCTCTCTCTCTCCCCCACCGTCTCTCCCGAGTGCCTGTCTCTCTCTCTCTCTCTCTCTCCTTCATTGTCTCTCCCTCGATGTCTGTCTCTCTCTCTCTCTCTCCTCCTCCCCCTCCCGTCGTCTCCCTCCGTATGCTCCGTCTCTCTCTCTCTCTCTCCCTCCCCGTCTCTATGTCTCTCTCTCTCTCTCTCCCTCCCATTGTCTCTCCGAGGTTTCCGTCTCTCTCTCTCCCTCCCCATTGCCTCTCCCTCGATGCCTGTCTCTCTCTCTCTCTCCCCATTGTCTCTCCGATGTCTCTCTCTCTCTCTCTCCGTCGTCTCCATGCTCCGTCTCTCTCCCTCCGTCGTCTCTCCATGTCTCTCTCTCTCTCTCTCTCTCCCCCGTCTCTCCGAGTGTCTCTTTCTCTCTCTCTCTCTCTCTCCCGTCGTCTCTCCTATGCTCGCTCTCTCTCTCTCTCCCGTCGTCTCTCCCATGCTCGCTCTCTCTCTCTCTCTCTCCCGTCTCTCCTATGTCGCTCTCTCTCTCTCTCCCGTCGTCTCTCCCATGCTCGCTCTCTCTCTCTCCCGTCGTCTCTCCCATGCTCGCTCTCTCTCTCTCTCCCCGTCGTCTCTCCTATGCTCGCTCTCTCTCTCTCTCCCGTCGTCTCTCCCATGCTCGCTCTCTCTCTCTCTCTCCCGTCGTCTCTCCTATGCTCTCTCTCTCTCTCTCTCTCCCGTCATCTCTCCTATGCTCGCTCTCTCTCTCTCTCTCTCTCCACTGTCTGTTCTACCCTTGCTCTTTCTCTCTCTCTCCCCTGTCTGTTCTACCCTTGCTCTCTCTCTCTCTCTCTCCTGTCGTCTCTCCTATGCTCACTCTCACTCCAAGGTAATACAAAATTACCAAAGCTTTTTTTTTTTCCTTTTCCTCTCCAGTTTAGAAGTTTTGGCCGATTTTTATTTTTAAATCAATTTTTCTCTCTCCTACATTTGCAATTCATCACCTCTTTTTACCCATTTCCATTTTTAAAATGTCATTATTCCTTCTCATTCATTTCATCAATTTTTTTTTTTACAGATGCCTTCTTTTTTTTTTATACCCTGTTAAAGCAAGAATTACGATGGTGTGCTAAAAAGTCTTAAGTATGACTAAGAAGAGAATGAACTCTTGTCAGAAGTTTTTCCTCATCTTCATCCACACTTGACACATTGTTTTTCAAGTTTATTTAACCTTTTCAAAAGTAATCTAATGTTTTTAAAACATTTGAAAATTGAATCCCTTGCAAATTCTTTTAAGGTTTTGAAATGGGGTCTCATCCAAATGAGTAAGATCAGGTAATTAAGGCGGATAATCTGTGCACTCAAACCCCCAATTTTTCGAAATGTAATTGTCTTGCCACGTCTGTGAGCATTCACTTGCAAAAAGAAAATGGCTGTCTGCTGCTTCCTTGTAATTTTTTTTTTTTTTTTTTGATGCCACCATTAATTGAAACAGCAAATTAGGGTTGTATTCTGCATTAACTTAAGCCCCTTTTTTTTTTAAAGATTGTCATTAAAATACGTTCCTTGTTTCCCAAAACCAAAGTGATAACATTTCACTTGTGGGTTTTTAATTTCTTCAATTGTGGAGAACCCAAGCGCTATCACCACATGGATTGTTTATTTCTGCATCATGGAGATGTAATCTTGTTTTCTCAACAGTGATAGATCATTGCCAAAATTGTTGCTAGGGTGATGAAAATTCTACAAGACCATTTTAGTGATGTCTCTTTAGTATCTTTTTTAGGCACTCACTTGTCAGAAAGCTTGCAAATCCAACGAGTTGCAAATTATAAACCAACATGTTGTTCCAAATATTTCTTGTGTCTCATCTGTTGTTGCTGTTTCTCTCTCTCTCTCATATATATATATATATATAATTTCATTTTTAAGCAAGTTATTTTGCTACCTTGGTTTCTACCATGAGTGGTGGTGTCTTCAGGTGATTTTAAATAACTCAAAATTTTTTTAAGTTATTAAAAATCTCCTGAAGACACCACTCATGGTAGAAACCAAGTTAACGAAATAACTTGTTTAAAAATGAAAAATATTCAAAAGTTCTCCAATACAATTGTATAGAACACTTTTTAATACAAATGTGTACTGGTCTAACTCTATTAGGACCAAAAACTAAGTGTATATATATATATATATATATATATATTTGATGACTGGCCAAAATTAGGCCAGGAGTTTGATACTGTTGAAAACCTTCAAGCCTCTGTGGCATCTTTGGTCTAAAGAATCTGTGCTGGAAGTTGGTTCATCGCTTCTTCACAGTTGAGTACGATTGGTACTTGTCGCTCAATGTTTGCAACATTTGCTCATGGTTTTTTTGTTGGTGAAACGGGGGGGGGGACCTTAATGATAATCCAGAAATCAGCATTTTAATATGACCATTTTTTTTTTTTTTTTGCAGGATTCGGTTAATGAGAAATAAGTGAGATGACGTTTTCAAGTTAACATTAATAATATAACCTGGTTTTTATTTTCATTATTATTATCATTATTATACATCTGACCGTATTCCTGCTCATTGTATCATGAAATCTTCCTTTGGTTCAAAATATTTGAAGAGAGTGGTTTTTCATTGTATATATTTCTTTCGTCCCTTTTTTTTTTTTTAATCAGTGGATGGTACAAAATTTTATTAAAGCTTTAAAAACTAACATTTTAAGTGCTTATATTTGGCCAGAAGAGCAAGCAAACATGGCTGTCAAGTGGGTGGATAAAAAATATAACAAAAAGAAGGGCTTGTACAATTAGCGGGCAGGGTTAAGCATAAATGATAATATTCTCAAACGATGATGTAATATATATATATATATATATATATATATATATATATATAAAGCAATTTGTTAACAAAGAATTGTGTTAACATGCAAAAGAGATACAATCAAAAGCTCATAGACTTCTGAGTTCAAAGCAAGAAAGAACAAAAATGTAGAGGTAAGATCAAAAATGTTTTTCTTTGTTTTTCTTTCTTTTTTTCCTTTTTCTTTCTTTTTTCCTTTTTCTTTCTTTTTTTTCCTTTTTCTTTCTTTTTTTCCTTTTTCTTTCTTTTTTCCTTTTTCTTTCTTTTTTTCCTTTTTCTTTCTTTTTTTCCTTTTTCTTTCTTTTTTTCCTTTCTTTCTTTTTTTCCTTTCTTTCTTTTTTTCCTTTCTTTCTTTTTTCCTTTCTTTCTTTTTTTCCTTTCTTTCTTTTTTTCCTTTCTTTCTTTTTTTTCCTTTCTTTCTTTTTTTCCTTTCTTTCTTTTTTCCTTTCTTTCTTTTTTTCCTTTCTTTCTTTTTTTCCTTTCTTTCTTTTTTTCCTTTCTTTCTTTTTTTCCTTTCTTTCTTTTTTTCCTTTCTTTCTTTTTTTCCTTTCTTTCTTTTTTTCCTTTCTTTCTTTTTTTCCTTTCTTTCTTTTTTCCTTTCTTTCTTTTTTCCTTTCTTTCTTTTTCCTTTCTTTCTTTTTTCCTTTCTTTCTTTTTTCCTTTCTTTCTTTTTTTCCTTTCTTTCTTTTTTCCTTTCTTTCTTTTTTCCTTTCTTTCTTTTTTTCCTTTCTTTCTTTTTTTCCTTTCTTTCTTTTTTTCCTTTCTTTCTTTTTTTCCTTTCTTTCTTTTTTTCCTTTCTTTCTTTTTTCCTTTCTTTCTTTTTTCCTTTCTTTCTTTTTTTCCTTTCTTTCTTTTTTCCTTTCTTTCTTTTTTTCCTTTCTTTCTTTTTTTCCTTTCTTTCTTTTTTCCTTTCTTTCTTTTTTTCCTTTCTTTCTTTTTTTCCTTTCTTTCTTTTTTCCTTTCTTTCTTTTCCTTTCTTTCTTTTTTTCCTTTCTTTCTTTTTTCCTTTCTTTCTTTTTTTCCTTTCTTTCTTTCCTTTCTTTCTTTTTTCCTTTCTTTCTTTTTTCCTTTCTTTCTTTTTTTCCTTTCTTTCTTTTTTCCTTTCTTTCTTTTTTTCCTTTCTTTCTTTTTTTCCTTTCTTTCTTTTTCCTTTCTTTCTTTTTTTCCTTTCTTTCTTTTTTCCTTTCTTTCTTTTTTCCTTTCTTTCTTTTTTCCTTTCTTTCTTTTTTTCCTTTCTTTCTTTTTTTCCTTTCTTTCTTTTTTTCCTTTCTTTCTTTTTTTCCTTTCTTTCTTTTTTTCCTTTCTTTCTTTTTTCCTTTCTTTCTTTTTTCCTTTCTTTCTTTTTTTCCTTTCTTTCTTTTTTCCTTTCTTTCTTTTTTTCCTTTCTTTCTTTTTTTCCTTTCTTTCTTTTTTTCCTTTCTTTCTTTTTTTCCTTTCTTTCTTTTTTTCCTTTCTTTCTTTTTTTCCTTTCTTTCTTTTTTTCCTTTCTTTCTTTTTTTCCTTTAATTGGCTAGAAAGAAGCCTGAATTGGTTATTAACTCCTTCTATTCAAAGCCTATCAAAAATAATAAAAATATTCACAACAACTATGAGAAAAGAGAAAAAAATGACTACTGGGCAGTCAAAATAAACGTCAATAGTGATTTATAGTGCTGATTTTGTAATAGTATTTTTTTTTTGTGACAAAATAACTTGTTATCAAGGGTGCGGCAGAAATACCTCCCACATAATAAGATGTTAATGGAAATAGTCTCTTCATCTATCTAATGTGTGAAGTATTGCTGCTGTACCCGGTTTTTTGGGGGGGGGGATATTTTATATATACTTCTAAAATGTTAAATATTAAAGCTTTTATAAAATTTTGATTTTAATTTTCTTTTTGGTTTTTATTCTGTTACTCTTCATTTCTTTCTTTCTTTTGTACTATGTTGTGAATTACTTTTGTAGGCACTCTTCCGATCCTCTTTTAATCTAGCGTTTGGTGTCAGTAGGGCTGTCAGATCAGCCAAATTGAAATAGAGTGCACCCTGTCTAAATTCTTCCTAATTTACATCTGCATATGCCATATTAACTGCGTACGACAAAACTCCAAAGAAAGAATTTTATCACTTGACACTTAAGGCACAATGCCAAATATCACAGAATTTTCAACACGTACAAAATCTAATACTGTAGTAATAATCAACAGATTTCCAATAGCAAATAATTCAGCTTTTTAAAATCACTTCGTTCAGTGACTTGAAAAAATAAATGTTTACGGAATCATGTGCTATTGAAAATCTAGCTACTGTACTGGATAGCAGCGTAAAGCATTTAATCTCTGACACGAGAAAGAACTGGATATTGTGGAGGGTCATAATTGCTAACATCCTAGAGGCATATCGAAGAAGCGAGTACAATTTTATTCCTGTCCCTTATCAACAGGAGTCTACTGTTTTAGAATTTAGGGAAATATATATTTTACTTCCAGTCAAGGTAAGACCACCACTGGTGTGCAGGGGGTATTGAAGAAAGACTAAAAGATTCAAGAAGATAGATGGCAATTGATATTGCATTTAAATGTTTTTTTATATATATATATATATATATATGAAAAACTACTAAAAAGTTGTAAGTTTAAAAATGTATTTTTTTAACAGTATTTGTTTATTTCTATTATTATATTTGATATTTCAGACCGTCCTTGGCCTTTCATCAGAAACAAATGATTTTAAAATTTAAATTAGAAACGTTTTCGCGATGAGTGTCACGTGATGTAAACAATCTCTCGGACGAACGCTCATCGCGAAAACGTTTATAATTTAAATTTTAAAATCATTTATTTCTGATGAAGGGCCGAGGACGGTCTGAAATATCAAATATAATAATAGAAATAAACAAATACTGTCAAAAAAATACATTTTTAAACTTACTTTTTAGTAGTTTTTCCTATACATATTATTAAGACAGTATACGTGGATCATCACTATATTATATATATGAAATGTTTATGATGGACAAAAACAAGGAAAAAAAAATTAATTTTTACTTAAAATAATCATATTTATATTTTTTTTTTATACATCAATTTATATATTTTAATTTTTCTCATTCAGTCTTACTATTATCATTGCATTCACTTACGCGCAAATACCCTTGGGAAAAGTATTAATCTCTCTTCCCTCCAGTTATGGGTTAAATAATAGGGCAGATTGGGTTCTATAGCCTTGGCTGGCAACCAGTCTACTGCAAAAAGCAATGGCAACCTACTGCGGGATAATCTTCTGCCCAATCAGTCATGTCTCTTTCGAGACATGATCGCCCAAAGCGTGTATCACGTATGGCACTTAACTGACTGACTGAATATAATAGTTGGAGATATGATTAAGGCTTCTAGTGGACATAAAGTGGGAGATCGGTTTTCTATTGTTTTGAAGTAATAAAGTGATCCCCTACTAATTACTACTTAATAATATACATTTCTTCCCCCTCTAGCTATGAGTCCAATAACAGGACAGATTGGGTTCTATAGCCTTGGGTGGTAACCAGTCTATCACAGAAAGCAATGGCAACCTACTGTGGGATAATCTTCTGCCTAGTCAGTCATGTCTCTTGAGACATGATCGCCCAAACGTGTTTCACGTATGGCACTTAACTGACAGAATTACTTTTATGATTTTATGTACAGCTCTTGTAACACAAAAAATTAGGCATTTATTATTGGGCTAAGTGCAAATACAGACCCCACATGTTAAGTTGCAAGCTATATATACTTAGTCACTGTTCTTCAATTGCACTTTAATGATATTCCTCTAAAAATGTAGTATAAATTAAATCAAAATCAATTCATGCCAATCAAGACAATAATGCCACAAAGATACGAAAGTATATTGTGAGTGAAAAAGAATGAAACCCAATTCTAAAAAGGAAACAATGGATGAACCTCTACTCCTGTTCAGAGGATCGGGGTAGAATGTCAAGCAGGTAATAATCAAACCTATCTATTCCTATTAAGAAGGGGGAGAATTAGTAAATAAAATTTCAGAGTTCAGGTGGAGACATTAAAAGTATATAGTTAAACAATATTTCATTACAATAGAAAATCCTTTATTTCTGATTAACAGATCTGATAATCCTATTTTTTTTTATAATTTATTTTAAAGTAATTTTTCTATAAACAGCTAAGTAAACAAATTTAATTTTTTGGTGGACTTGAAGCAGACTACCACCATGTTTAATTTTGTTGTTTTGCAATTTTTGTTTTTACTTTTTTCAGTGCAGTCCTATCGATTACCCCCTTAGCTTTACGATTGACAAAAAAAATTTTGAAAACTTTCAGTATTTAAACATTTTCAGGTGGTTCGGTTTTTCATACAACGTTATAGGAAATCGAGCCTCCATTTTGAAACCAGTCGCTGGTACGACATTAATGCAACTGGTAAATTTGTTCATTATCAAATGTTTTGGACTTTTTTCAGTGCAATTTTATCTTTTACACCTTAAATTTTATGAATGACAAAAAAAAATTGCAAAAATTTCAATATTTAAACAATTTTAGGGGTGGGGACCAGTTTCTCAGACAACCTTATAGCGGATTGAAAATGGAGGATCGATTTACTTTAACGTTGTATGAAAAACTGGCTCCTCTAACAAATTTGTTTAAATATTGTAAATTTTATATATATATATATATATAATCGGGAAGTTTAAGTAACAATGGATAGAACTGCGCTGAAAAAAGTAATTAAAAAAAATGAAAACCAACGAAATTAACATAAACAAAGCGACCCCCAATGCGAGTGGATTGAAAATGGAGGATCAGTTTGCTTTAACGTTGTATGAGAAATTGAAATCTTTTATTTTTTTTATTTTTTTTATTTTTTTATTTTTTTTATTTTTTATTTTTCTGCCCACCCCTTTAATATTCTGAAAAATACAAGTTGCTTGAATTTGAATTTCATTAAACGTTATTGATGCTTATCTGCACACCTCCTCCTACTGTAAAAAAAAACACTTACCAAGTACACAATAGAAAAATATAAAACTTTTAAGTCTTAATGACAAATCATTGGTTTGATAATTAAAGTAAGGATTTTTTTAAAAATCTAAACTATGAAATGTCTTTTCACTTAGATTTTTTTAAATTCCTTACTCTTTGTGAATGAACTCGCAAACAACTTTTTACAGAAAGTTTTTTTTTTTTTAATTAATATAAGATCAAATATTTTCTCCAGGGTGCAAATCTGAACACTGATCAGACCAAGACATTAGCCTTTGGGATATTGTGCTAAAGCAACTACTTTGTATGGATGTGTTTTTTCTTTTTTCTTGCTTTTCCTTTTTCTTTTTCTCGCTTTTTCTTTTTCTCGCTTTTTCCTTTTTCTTTTTCCGCTTTTCCTTTTCCTTTTTCCTCTCTTTTCCTTTTTCCTCTCTTTTCCTTTTTCCTCTCTTTTCCTTTTTCCTCTCTTTTCCTTTTTCCTCTCTTTTCC